>JARUPZ010000018.1:1141479-1326849 GCA_031213475.1 Nereocystis luetkeana
GGGAGGGGGGTGTTCTCGCTGTCTGTCGTGTTTTGCTGTCGTCATGTTGTCTGTCCCTCCCCCCCCTCCCCTTGCCTTTCGCCGTCTCTTTTTTCGTTTCGGTTGAAGTAGTGATTGCCTCGAGGACGGGAAGGAATCGCGTGTGTACCCGTTTCGCCCTTGCCGCCAACACTGGTCGGTCGTTCGGTACTTCAGTCGATCGGTCCGTTGATTTTTTTATCGATCTGCCGATTTGTCGATGATCGATTCATATGTTCTTCTCCGCGAAATAGGCGTGAGACGGTTAGGGCGTTGGGTAGGAGATGGAGGATGGGGTGGAGGGGTGGAGCGATGGGAGGGGCGGGGGGGGATGAGGTGGTTTCTGGAATGGAAAGCTACTACATACCTGGTACAGCAGTTCGCACACGAACAAACGTGCTGCAGCAGTTAATAGACGTGGTCATCGTATCGCAGGTAGCTGCTGCCCGTCTGTTCCACGAGAACTACACAGGAGAGAGGGACAGAGAGAGAGGTGGCACAGGGTTAGAATTACATCGAGCAACGGCTTCTTCCTCTTGTTCTGCCCTCTGCTCGTTGCGCGCCCCCAAACACCGATCGATGATGGATGCCGTATTCGTACTTTTTGGTCGTTGGTTCTATCCTATTTGATGCGCTGTCGCTATGGTCAATCGCTCTGTCAAGGAACCAGTTGGTTGTCGAATCGAGGACACGAAGCCGAGATGGGGGGGGGGGGGGGGGACCGGGTGGCCAGGTGCTCGCCGAAAAGCAACAACAGGAGTGAATGGAAAGCAATTTCCCCCCCTCCAACGTTTGCTGCTCTGTCTCTTTGATTTTCACGTGATTGTTTTCCCTGATGATGTTATCCCCGTCATTTTTGTGTTTCGTTCTTTTTTCTTTCCCTCCACGACGACAGAGTTTCTGTAGAGTACCAGGTAGGGTTTTAGTTTTTTTTTTTCCCCGTTTCTGTTGTTTTGTGCACCCTGCCCCCTTATCCTGTGTTTCGCCTTGCCCTGCCTTGTCTTGCCTTGCCTTGCCGCGTGATAGCTGCAGTAGGTGGCGATGTTGTCAAGTAGGCGTGTTTTTGTATTTGTCGGCCGGCACTGACTGGCTGGTTCATGACCGCCTCCTCTTTGAAACCCTCGCGCATGGATCACGGATCACCGGGTGGGTGGATGGGTGGGTGAGGTGGGCGGGTGGGCGGGTGGGTGGGCGGGTGGGTGGGTGGGTGGGTGGGTGGGGTGCCCGGTCAGAAGCCAAACTAATCGTTCGATATTATTAATACAAAATTAAGTTGTCAGCCGCTCTCCTGACCTAAAGCACGCTAGACAGGTTCTGCTCGGTGATGTACACCCTCATTTCCTGCCAATACTCGTCGGCATTCTTGGTTGAATTCGCTTCGTGCTTGCGTGTTGCTGTAGCAGAGCATGTGTGAGGTAGGTATTGTGTAGCAGAGGGTAGAACATTGGTAGGGTACGGTATGAGGTAGGGTGAGGTGGTCGATGGCGGCGTCGGGGGTGCCGGTGGCTCCGGCCGCGGCGGCAGCGTCCTTACTCCGCAGTCAACCGCGGTCTCTAGAGGCAAAAATATTATATGAACCCAGGCGTGACTCTCGCCAACCTGATACCAAACAAATACCCCCCACGTGATACAGTACAAGTATGGATAGCTTCTTGTGTCTATTGCCGACTCCACACTACTACTGTATATACTTCTCCCACATGCATGACGAAAGCACACAGGACGACATACATGTATATACCTGATATATACATATATGCCCGCGTGCACCGAGCTCATCTACTATAATACTACCTGTGGTGCGCAAGTGGCCTCGTGCGTGTTCCTCAGCAGCAGTAGTAGTAGTCAGAGTTTTTCTTGTAGTACTGGCAGTACTCGCAATCATAGTGACTAACTGCCTGTTGCTACTTCGGTACGTATGTACTCGAAGTCCCAAGGTGGTACACCCCCCCCCACGTCTCCTGGGTCTACTTTTTTAGGTTTCAAAAGGTGAAATCAACAACGAGCAATGGGCAACATGGGCAACAAATTACGAGACAAGCGAAGCGCCCTGAATCAGAACCACCACACCCTCACACGACTACTATGAATACCACATCATATCACCGACGCAGCAACCACTCGCTGCCGTACACCACCAGCAAAAAACGCAAACCAACACTTATTCCAGACAGGACCACAATAGTGGGGGTGAGAGAAAGAACAGCGGCAGCACCAACAGCAGCAGCAGTAGTTGTGCTTAAATAGCTATTTATAGTACTCGTATTAATAGTAGTGCGCAGGTTTGGTCTCGCACGGTTTCCTGCGATACCGTGTCAATTCGGTGGGTTACAGTAGTGGTATCCATACAGTGGAGATACCGTACACACCGTGACAAGTCGGTGGGATGCTCTGAAACCGTACACACCCACCCGTGGTAAGCCTGTGTGAGACAACAGTTCAGTTGGAAGCCGGTGGGACAACATTTTCGACAACGGAGGGAACTTCGGTGCAATGTCAGCAGCAGCAGCAGCGCACCAACACTTTCAGCGCGTGGGGTTTTGTCCTTCAACTCTTACTTGTTCGGCGTGGATTTATTTGATTGTTGATTATTTGGCGCAGTATGCACCAAGTAGAAGAGAGCCACGGAGCAGCAGCAGTAGTGGTGGTGTGGTGGATGGTGATCGTTGTGGTGGTGGTAGCAAAAACCTCGGCTGATCTCGTGGTACGTACGATTGAATCACGAGTGATGACTATTAATACGACCTATTACGGGGGACCATAGTTAATAGGACCTGTGGTATCGATAAAAACCTATATATTTAACCATTTCTACTAACAATATTTGGTCCTACCTGGTATTAACTATGGTTCCCCGTAAGGGCCGGTCTTCTCGAGGGCAAAAAAAAACGAAAAAAAAAAACGAAACAAAAATAAGAAGCCGAGTCGATTTTTTACGCGGTACAATTTTTCGGAATGACTCAACCGCCACAGCACGTGGTTCCCG
This sequence comes from Nereocystis luetkeana, assembly GCA_031213475.1. Lineage (NCBI taxonomy): Eukaryota > Phaeophyceae > Laminariales > Laminariaceae > Nereocystis > Nereocystis luetkeana. The sequence continues at coordinate 1,144,484 of JARUPZ010000018.1, forward strand.
GCGATAGCGCTCGACAGCGACGGTGGATAGACACAACTCGCACACGTAAGGCACCCTCCACAGCAGGCGGTTCTCGTGGTCCAACCCGCTCCCTACGGAGTGCTCTAGAACTTGTGTATCGGCCATCGCAGTTCGATGGCAGACGTTTGAATGTTGAGTGGGACTCATGTCCAAAAATATACCGTCACAGCCACTTCCTGATCCCCCGGTTTCTTACGAGGGCACCCCATGGTGATTCCCAACCCATCTGTGATCGCGCCGTCAGCAGACAAGCCGCGTGGCAGCCACATGCACTACCTCGGCCATCGTGCGCTTGCCAACCGGTCGTAGAAACTTTATCGGAACTTCATCCCAACGCGTCGAGCTCCTCCTATGTTCCTCTTCGACCCTGGGTATCCCATATTTCGTTTATTTGGCACCCATTTCGTTTTTTTTCAAGTCCTCTGGGACTTGAAAAAAACGAAATGTGAAAACGGAGGTATCGGGATCTCTACTTCTAATTTTTACAATTCGACCAATAAAACTCACGTACTCTTTAGTTCTGTTTTTCGTTTTTTCATTTCGTTTTTTTTTTTCGTTTATTTTGCCCTCGATAAGACAGGCCCTAATAGTTCATATTTTCACAAAAAGTATCGTATGCCTGGTAGAGACTAGAGCGTCCATTCCATACTAAAAATGTCTTGAAAAAAAAAATACCCGAAACTTCGTCTGTAATCGAATGACCTACGCTTTGAGCCCTTACGATTGTCACGACAATAGATACTACTGTACTTTACCATTTCAATGAAATGATCTACGCTTTTTGCAGACGCGGACTCGGATCCCTCGCCGAGCTTACCGAGCACAACCCCGAGACTTCCTACAGTGGGCAGCGGCAGGTGATATGCTATGTATGAAGCCACCGCCGCGAGCGCGCGGCTGCGGCTTTTCTTGAGCCGGAATTTATCAACCGCTTCGCTGTAAAAAAACACGTTAACGCAAACCACGGCAACAAAAACTGCGGCCAAGAAAATACCGCAGCCGTTTTGTTTTAGCCGGAAGACAAACTAATCCCTAAGGGGATAGTATAAACTCATAGAGCAAAGAATAGAATCATACGTAGAGTACACAAGCAAGCCCGGTCGGGCGCTGGCGGAGCGGCTTATTCGCAGCTTCCATCTGTGACCTGCCCCTGGTCGTTTACCGTCTTCCGAACGCGGCCGCAGGTCCATATCGCACGCGCGCACACCGACCGACTGGTTGACTCCGCTTCCGGCGAGAGACAAGAGCCGTCAAATTATCGAGCGTGGGGCCCCGCCCCCCGCCCCCCTCCCACCCTGCTACTTTCCCCTTTTTTAACCCTTCCCACGGCGAGCAGAAATGTGACAGCATCGATTTTTCAAAGGCATGACCACTGGAACAGCTTCCTGTATACCTCTTGCCCTCTTTCTTCTGTAAGTACCCTAGCCAACCGTGATGCCGGACCAAGACCAAAAAGGTTAAACAGGAAAACAAAAAAAAACGAAAGCAAATGACATGCTTAGGCAAGCAAGCGGGCAACAAGCAGACAGGCAGGTAAGCGAGCAAGGAAGCAAGCAGACCCACCATCCACACCGGCCATCGGCACCCCCGCTGACGCGGCGACAAGACAAAAGACACGACACGACGGCCCCCCCACCGACGGCGCAGATTCGGCTCCGCTCCAAACTAAAATCGTTTTGTCATTCATAAAAAAAACAGATGATGGCCATTCTTGCTAAAAAAAAAAACATGGTTACCATTCACAAAAGTACGAAGGGCTGCCAATCGTAAAAATACAAACGGTTGCCATCCACACATCGCAAGTGGCTGTGGGCAATCATACAAAAAAAAAAAAAAATCGTCCATTGATCATTTCCGCTGCTGGCGCCGCGGGTCTCGGCGCGGGTCAGCCCGTCGGGGGTCGGCGGCGCGCCTTGGGTCCCCAGCCCCCGCCCCCCCACCGCCACCGCCAACACCACCGCTTCCCTGTCGATAGACCTGTTGCTGCTGCGGAGGTCCTCGACTCCCGCCACCGCCGCTTGCGCTGGCTGCAGCCTTTCTCTCCAGTTGCTCGAGGAGGCGAGGGTTTTCTTCGATCAGCTACGAATAGGGGGCATCGGGGTGAGGGGGAGAAGTTAGGTGGGTGGGGGAGGGCAGAGGGAAGTACACACTAAAGAGGCGGGACGGTTTAGGGTTAAGAGCTGTTACAGGGGTAGGGTTAGGGCCGCTACAGGGTTAGCGTTAGGAATCTGGGGTCGGGGGAGTTTCTTGAGGAACGTACTCCGGAGGGTGACACCAGAACAGTCACGGCGTTTTACAGCTCGTTGGTCGCGCAAAAGACAACAAGACCCTACGCATACTTGAGGCAAACGGTAACGCGGATTCGAAGGGAAAAAACAGCAACAAACACACACGGCTTGCAAACAAACACGCGAACTAGCAAACAACAAACAAAAGCGAACAAATGTCAGAGTCAACCAACTAACTAACCAACAACTCAACCAACGAACCACACACCCAATCAAACATCACCAACCAACCAACCATCGTCCGCCATCACCCCCCCACCCCACCCCACCCAACCTCACCCCACCCCTACCACACCCCTCACCCTCGCAAACTCGGTCGGATCCTTGCCGGCCAGGGCCATCAACGCCGCCAGCGTCGTTGGCAGCCCCTTACCCGCCCCTCCCCCTGCCACCCCCCCCCGCCCCCCCCCACCCCCCGTCCCTCGCGTCACAAGCCCCGCCCCGAACGCCAGCCCCCTCCCGCCGCCGCCGTCCCTCGCTCGCTTGCGGGTAGCGTTACCCGAGGCCGCGGCAGCGGCGGCGGCAGCGGCCGCGACGGCCGCGACGCCCGAGCCCGAGCCCGCGGCGCGAGCCGCAGGTCGGGCTTGGAAGCGGACGGCATGGTCGCTGGTGCTGCTGCTGCTGTTGCTACCGCTGGTGGTGGTGGCGGCGCCGCGGCGTTCCGAGAGGAAGGCCGGGCGCGCGCGCTTGAAGAGCCGGCCCGCCGTGGTGTCGACGGGCTCGAGGCCGTGGGTGGACTTGACCTTGTCTAGGACCAGCTTGTACTCGAACACCTGTTGAAGGGGGGGAGGAAGGGAGGGAGGGAGGGAGGGAGGGAGGCTCAAGGTTTATAAGGCGGACAGTGCCAACACTTTGTACGATGGTAAGCGCCATAATGTTTCGCACGGAAAAAAAAAATGACTCTATCCTGTGCTATCCTATTCGCATTGCTTGTTACCGACGGTTACCGACGGCGCATGGACGCCACGAGATCAGCGCCCCACTCTATGCCATCCGTCAACCGCGACACCACAAAAATGTGCGCAAATGAACCCCCCTCCCCCTCCTTCCTTTCCACCCCTTCCCATTCATCTCCCCCTCCTCTCCTCATCTCTTCCCCTTCCCTCTTCTTCTTCGCGCCCCCCCCCCCCCCCCCCCGTCCGTCCCCCTCTCCTTTCCCCCAACCATAGGTGGGTACCTTTTCCAGCTCCGTCCTTTCCGTTCGCCACAGCAGCGCCGCCGCCAGCCCCTCGTCCGACATCACCGCCGCCAGTCGCCCCCGGCCCATGCAAGGCCCTCGCTCCAGCCACGCCTCTCTCCCCGGCCGCAACTCTTCCCACACCCCGACGCCGCAGCCGCCGCTGTCTCCTACACCGCCCCAAGCTGCCCCTTTCCCCGCCTGAAACAAGCGCCGGCGTGCGTGGGGAGGGTGGAGGGAGAGTATTCACGGTATGCATGGCCGAAGTCGTGTGACCATAGACCCTCGCAATCCTACAAACGTAGGGGAGGGGGAGGGTGTACTCATTGTTACGCATGGCCGTAGTCACGTGACCGTAGACCCTCGTATCCCCACAACGCCGGGACGGAGCACGTTGGGTTTTCATCGACCGAGGCAGGCATTGCTCGCAGCTATCAATAGCGCGAAGCGCCGTGAGGTGTTCGGCGAGTGGGGCGAGTAGGGGGATTGCGGGCAGTTGCACAGTGATATTTGAGGATACGGTAGTCAGGTTTTGGTGGTGGGTGGGAGGTAGACATGGCGATGGAGGCGGAGGTGGTGGTGGTGGTCGCGGGGGGGGGGGAGTGGACCAGTGTAGGTGCAATTCCGATAGTGTTGGCTGTAGCTGAGGCGGTGGGGGGGGGGGTGTGATCGTGTCCTGCAAGCGGGAGGTTGTGCTATTCTTCAAGGGGGAGCGGTGTTGGTGTTGAGTGTTGTAACCGTCTGGGGGGGGGGGTGTAGCCGTCTTGTAACTGCGTGGAGTCCGACATCGAAAACTATCGACGCTCGAGAAGACAACCAACATACAACCCACGGGGTCGCGCGGGGTGGCGGCAGAAACGAAACAAGAACAACCACCACCACATCAACAACGACAAGAGCAGCAGCAGTGGTGGACATTACCTGCCAGGTGGCGACGAGCCTTCGAGACTCGGAAGAAAACCACTCCTCTGCTGGGTGGCTGCCCCCGCTGTGGTCGTCCTTGTTGGGCGCCGGGTTCCGGCTCGTCGACGTGCCGCGTACCTTTCGAGCAATACACAACAAATATCAGCGGGCGCTCACTTATCATCATCGCGAGGTAGATAAATGCGTAGAAAAAACGAGAGGAGCCGATCGGGACGAACCAAAGCAGAACAGAGCCGAACCGAAACGGATCGAGCCGAACCGAATCGAAGCGAACCCAATCGAATCGAATCGAGTCGAATCGAACCAGGTCATACCCAGTTGAACCGAACTTCACCAAACTACGAAACAACCGAATGGGGCCGAGCAGAACCAAACCTTACACCTACACCGAACCAGATTCGAGTAAAGCTGAACCGAATCGAGTCCAACCGAACCGAACTCCAACCGAATACCAGGTTTAACCCAACAAAAATTGTAACCGATCAGATCAGAACCGAACCGAAACAAACCAAACCAAAAACCGGAACAAAACCAAAATCTAGAACACGACCGGTCCGGACCGAACCGAACCGAGCCGAACCGAACCGAACAGAACCGAACCCGAGCCCAAACCGAGCTGAACCGAATCGAACCCGAACCAAACCAAGCCGAACCGAAACCAAAATCAAAACCGAACATAAACGGAACCAAATTCAACATCCACCAACAGGGACTAACCGCTTCGCATGCCGCCCACAGTTTCCCCGTCCCGTTGACCAGGGCGACCAGGTATCGATCGGACGCGTACAGCGCCGCCAGCAAGCCATGGGCACCCTTTGCCTTTGCCGCGGCGTGTATCCCCCCCGTCGCCGTTCCTGGCTTTATGGACTTGGACGCCTCGTTCTGGGAGGAGTAGTAGAATTGCGGGGGAACACAGTAGTAGTTATGACCAAATATGCTCGGTAAAAATAGTGGAATTTACAGATTTTTGTGTGTATGATGGGTCCTGAGCACTGCTAGTATGGTCCCCCGTACTACCAGGTACAGTAGTAGTGGTGGCGGTAGTTTAATAGTAGTAGTAGTAGTAGTAGTAGTAGTAGTAGTAGTAGTAGTAGTAGTAGTAGTAGTAGTAGTAGTAGCAGTAGTAGTAGTAGTAGTAGTAGTAGTAGTAGCAATAGTAGTAGTAGTAGTAGTAGTAGTAGTAGTAGTAGTAGTGGTAGCAGTGGTAGCAGTAGTAGTAGTAGTAGCAGTAGTAGTAGCATAACTGCTAATGCATACGAGGTACCCGATACTGATACTTCGTTGGAGTGTAAACAGCGGGAATATGAGTTGGAGCACTACAAGTGGTGGTAGCAGTAGTAGTAGTAGCAGTGTAGTAGTAGTAGCAGCAGTAGTATTAATAGTGGTACGAATATACGAAATGTAAAGTAACAGCAGTCGTAGCAGTAGTAGTAGCAGCAGTAGTATTTTACACGAAATATGGTTTCAGCAGCAGCAGCAGCCGTCGCAATAATAGCAGTAGCAGCCAAGCACCAGCAACAGCAGAAACAAAGTCAGTAGCAATCGCACTGTAAATAGTACAAGCACTAACCGTGTAGGGATATTTAGAAGCAGTTCACAGAGCGCGAGATGCCCGATGTTCGGCTTCGAGGGGGAAGCAACACCCCCAGCCCCTCCCCCCTCCCCGCCCTCTCTTCCCCGCCCGCCAGGGATACATACCAGGTATACATCAGGCAGATAGCACTGCAGGCAACGTTACAAAAAAAATATATGCCCGTACGTGCCCGATAAGCAGATACATTTTTTGCTGAAAACCAGAACAATCCCAAAAAAAACCTTGCGAAAACGAAAAAAGAGCCAAGAAAATTATTCCTGAAAAAAAAAAAAAAAACAGAGCCGAACGAAACAAAAAGAGCCAAGAAAATTATTCCTGAAAAAAAAATACAACAACACAAAAACACAAAAATACAAAAACACAAAAAAGAGCCGAACGAAAAAAAGTTTGCTCCGTGTACCAGGCAGGTACCAGGTACAGTGAAGCAAGAAAGAGACAAGAAGAAAATTCTTGCTAAGGTAAACAGATCAAGGAAAGAGAAACCTCACCAACTCTCACGAAAACACGAAAAACCGCACTACAAAATTCACACCGCTGTACCCGGTGGGCAAAAAAACAATACCCCCTGATACCATTCTGTGTGGGGGTTCTTACGCACTGAAGCTCTCCTTCCCTCTCTCACCTCCAGGGCCTCGGCGATGAGCTTTCGCATGTCGCGGAAGGCTTCCGCAGCGGCCTTGATCTTGAATAGAGGTTCCTCCTGGGGCGACGCCTTGCCCTTCGGCGACAGAACCCCCGCGACCACGGTGGCGTCCACGAGCCCCTCTTCCATCAGGGCAAGCGGGACCTTCCGCGCGCACACACACACGCACGCACGCACGCACGCACGCACGCACGCACGCACGCACGCACGCACAAGGGACCGAACGACAAGAATAACAACATCAGGATCAACAAATAGCAAGAGCACAAGCAAGATAACGCACGTACAAGAACATAAACGAGCTCAACACCGAGATCAAGAACACGCGCAACATCAAGGACGTGAACACGAAGACTCAGAAAAAACGAGAGCCAAGAGCGCCAAACGAGAACGGAACAAGAAGCTGAACAACGAGCACAACAAACTCGAACAACACGAGGAAGACAACGCTAAAAACACACGCGATAAACAAAAAAAGGGACGACGACAATGAAAACAGAAAAAAAAACGACAGCGATGTGTGTGTGGCTGTGAACAACGTCAAACCGAATGTTCACAGCTCAACCGACAAACGGGCTGACAGACTGACATACCGACAGGCAGAATAGGCCGACAACAGAACATGTGAGCGAGTCGGTAGCGGCAGCGTCAGTGGTTTCGTTCTTCCTTGCGACCGCTGTTGTAAGCCGCCGCAGCCAGCAATGTCCCACACTCTCCCTCCCCTCCCTCTCTCCCTCCACTCCACTCCCCTCCCCCCCCGCCTCCCCTCCACTCCCTTCCCCTACCACCCCCCTTACCCCCCCCCCTCCCCTCCCCTCCCCTAGCCGCCCTCTCCCCTCCCCTCCAAAAACATGCGCGGGTAGGGTCACACCTGTACTGCCCAACAAGCGGCTCTGACGAGACGGAGGACCTTCCTGTCCAGGTCCAGCCCCTTTTGTTCCTGCGTCTTGCCCCCCTTCAGCAGGGACAGCCGGTGCCGGTAGCGATTGCCTGTTTTCACGTTGATTTTGATTTTGAGTTTTTAGTTTGATTTTGATTTTGATTGTTTATTTTGAGTTTGATTACGATCGTGATTTTGATTTCGATTTTGACTTTGATTTTGGTTACGATCGTGACTTTGATTTCGACTTCGACATTTATTGATTTTGACTAGGAAATCGGTTTTGCTTTGATTTTGTTGTGACTTCGATAACGGGATTGCTTTCGATTTTGATTTTTCTAAACTGTGCATTGCATGTCCCCCCCCGACAGCGTGAGAGGGATCCATCCAACAAAAAGACCGAGCAAAGCGTGACACAATTACATAGACCAAGCAAAGCGTGACACAATTACAACAATCAAAACCAAAACATCACCATCGGATGGGGAATATTAGTGATGGTGCTGGGGCCATGGCGGGGGGAGCGGGGGGGGATGTTTCTGTCTACAAAAAGGGACAGCGGTGGGGGGACTCGACACTAACCGAAAAAAAAACAGCTACGTACCGAGTGCGTAGTCCAAGGTGCACCCAGCATACTGCTCACAAAAATACTGGACCTCCTCCCTCGTCCTTCCTGCTCCCCTCCCCCCCTCCCCCTCTCGTCATACGGCTACGGCCATGCATGATACCGAGTACACCCCCTCCCCCCCCCCGCTCCGTCGCGAAAGGTATGCCTGGTCAATGGTGCAATTACGAAGGCAAGCAACAAATGAGTACGCTTCCCCCTCCCCCAAACCTTGCCCACTCCGCCCCTCTACACCAGCCAACCATCGCCCCCCCCGCCTCCCGCCTCCCACCCTCCCTGCCCCCCCCCCCCCCGGCCCCCCATCCCACCCCAACCTCCAGCCCAGCCCCCCCTTCCCCTGACCTGTATCCTCCAGGCCCTTCTGCAGACCCGCGTACAGGCGCGGCAGGAGCATGGTGGTTTTTCCCTCCTGCGCTTCCACCCCCGCCGCTTCCGCCCCCCTCGGCTTGAGGGCTTGCAGCGCGTCAGTCGCGCATGATGGCTGGGCCGCCAGCGTCGCCAGAAGCCGGGCTCCCCAGGCGTGCACGTGAAGGTCGACGCGGTGCCTGCGGAGGTGGGGGTAGGCAGGGACGGGGAGGGGGGACGGGGAGGGACGGGGAGGGGGGGGGGGGGTGCTCATTTGCTGCTTGCCTTAGTCATTTGACTGTTGGCCATGCATCCCTTTCGAGATGGAGCATCGTTCCTACTCCCGGTAAAGACACCTCCAAAAACTTGGGCGCTCAATACATTGTTTGAATATAGCGGGTAATACATAAACACGGGATCGGGTACATAATGGGAAGACGGGGTCGGGGGGAGGGGGGGGGATACTCGATAGGAGAGATGTGCTCGATCTCATGCATGGCCGTAGTCGTATGACCATAGACCCTCGCATCCCTACAATGCCGGGACGGAGCATGTCGGGTTTTCACCGACCAGGCAGGCATTGCTTGCATCAAGCGCGGAGCGCCGTGAGGTGTCTGGCGAGTCGCATGAAGGGTGAGCTGCATCCTACTAAGAACCGCTTTTGAGGCGGACTTGCATATGGATGACAACAGCTTCAATGAATTGATTTATTTCCGGTGTACGCATTTCCAGATATATCAATGGGAGTACTATGTAACTGCCTCTTGGGTGCCTCACCATAAACACTACATGATACGATCATTCCCACTTGCGCGGAGTCAAGGTTGTTCACCTCGCGCAGACGATCTAACTCGACAACCAGCTGCGACCGAGCTCCCCCCCCCCCAAAAAAAAACGGTACCCTGGTTGTCTAGGTCACGTAGTGAGCGGCATGTTTTACAGCGTCGTTGCCAACCGACGCCAACCCCACCTATACGTAATAGGGGTAGGGGGGGGGGATTTGAGGGAGGGGGGGGCTGGGGAAGGTGATAAGGGAAGTGAAAGGGTGTGTGTGGGCAATGGAACGCGAAATACCGTACGCAACCACGACCACCACTAAACACCAACATCAGCAGTAGCAGTAGCAGCAGCAGCAGCAGCAGCAGCAGCAAGCACAACAACTGCAACAACGCCAACACCAATGCCGAACAACAACAGCAAGACGCACACCAACACCACCAACATCACCAACACCATCAACACCGCCAACGCCCCACGCACCACTTTGCCACGACGTTCCTCGCCGCTGTCGCCAGCGTTCCGAACGAGCAGGCCGGCTCCGAATAACGCCGCACTTCCGAAACCCGGGGGCCTTCCACAAAGCAGCACAAAACCTGCGATTCGGTCAGCAAAGGAGAACGGGGAAGACAACATGTCGGTAGGCGGTCTACGCTAACACGAACGGACATTCTGTACTGATCAGAACCAAAAGTGGAAGGTAAACGCATTATTAATAGCGGAATACTTGGTGTGTGTGATTTTTTGTTCATAGATTTTGATTACTCTGCCCCCCCGGTGACAGTAGTTTCGACCCGTCAAGGACCGGACGAAGTCCCGTCAATGTCACGTCAACTACTTGTCGACCGACGTCTTTGATCTTTGACTGGGGACGGGCACAAAGATGGAGGCAGCGCCGCATCACAGGTCGATAAAAAAGGTGATCGGCGGCGGCGGCGGCGGCGGCGGCGACATCATGCCATGGTACCCAGAGGAGGTGCACACAGCAGCAGGTAGAGCTGGAGTGGAAGCGGCCAGACAAAACAGTAGGGGGAGTGGAGGGCGGACAGCAGGGACGCTGGTAACTCGTGAAAACTTAGCATGGGATGCAAAAAAAAAAACTAAAAAACAAACAACACCTCGGACCACACTCGTTCAAAGTCGGCATGGGACCCAAAAATACAAAAAAATACCAATTCACATCTGGTATTCTACTTACGACGCGTATCTCGTGGGAGGAGCTGGGGGGTGGGTTGGGGGGTTGGGCGATACGAACCTACCTCTAAAGCGGAGCGAATGACCTCCGGCTTGGGCAGGCCCAGGCAAGGCATCAAAGCTTCCACCACGCCACCGCGGAGCAGACCTACCCGACCCGCGGCCGAACGAGGCTTGTCTGCGACAGCCATTATCACCCCGAGGACGCGGCACACACACTCCCGAGAAGCGTCCCGGTCTTTCTCGGACTATTTCGGTTGTGTTATGTGTTGGAAGGAGGAAACGCGAGGGCAGACGGAGAGCGAGGAGGGGAGCGAGGGGGGGAAGAAAGGGAGGGGGGGGGAGGGAGGGAGCAAGAGGAGGGTGTCAATACGTGTGGAGGTATAGGCGGGGAGGCGTTGGGGGGCGAGAGGCCATGGGGCGGGGGGGGAAACCTTGCGTGCGCCGGCGGGACATGTCTTCCTCCTCTTTTCAACAAAAATGACGCTGACGCCGCCGCTTTCTTCCCTCGGCATTGACATTCTTCAGACAGCAACAAAACAGCATCAACACCAACACCACCAACACCAACAACAACGCCACCATCACTAAAAACGTCGCCGCCACCACCACCACCGCCACCACCACCACATTCACCACCAGCACAACCAACACCAACAACAACGTTGACTCACGACCACCACTAGCTGACCCTTTCCGCCCCCTTCTGCCAGCAGCGGCCGATCGGCGAGAAACACAACTCGAGGAGCAGCTGCCTACACACAAAAAAACGCTCGGCATCTTCCAGTAAGAAAGAACAAGAAAAAAAGCGCACCGGTACCGAAAGGAGCGGAAGGCGCGTCTCGCCTCCACGCATCCCCCCCACTACGTCCGGCAGGAGCCGCAACGACGAAAAAAGACGCGCCACTCTTATCAATCGGTAGTGGAAATACCAATCAGCTGGATACCGGGGCAGAACTATGGTTGGTGTAGATAAGACGCAAGTGGGCGTCGGCAAGGGGTCGGGGTTAAGGGGTTGCCTACGTCTCGGCCCCGCTCCGACGAAGGCAGATTTTCAAGTTTACTTTACTGTGAACACTAACCCTAACTCCGACCGACCGAGAATTTTCTCGGAATGCTCCGAGAATTTTCTCGGAATGAAGATGTACTGAGGACTCAGTGTGGACAATCAATTTTGTCGAAGCCGAGCCGAGTCGTGAGTACTACTGGTAGGGGTCGGGGTCGATATCGTCGGCGGGGGCCGGGGCGGGGCGCACACGGGGGGCAACGTCTTACCCTTCCTCCGAGCGGCTGCGCCTCTTCGATGTAGCGCTCGATGCAGCCGATCAGCGACCGCACGAGAGCCGCGCAGAGGGCCCGCGCCGTCATCGGCCCGATGCCCACTGCCCTGTGTTCGTAACAATCAATAATCAAGAAACAGGTTAAAACACAATCAAGGATCAAGAATCCAGGTATCTAGGAACAAGGGTCGGGAGTTGAGTGTGAATAGGCCGTGATCGGGTTTCGTGGAGGCGCAAGTGGAATGGCGCAAGCGGTGACAGCAAGGGCGCACGGTGACGCCATGCCATTGCTCCGTCTTAGGAACGGTCTCTTTCGCAATATCACCCTCTCTCTCCTCCCCCAGCTCTCTCTCTGATTCTGGTTTCTCTCTCTTTAGGCTCCTCCCTATCTCCTTGCCTCTCTTTCTGCGTCTCTCTCTGATATTTTTTCTACCCCTGTCAACCCTCTCTCTGTCTTTCTTTCTATCCCTTCGCTTCTCTCAGCCTCTCGCTTCGCCTCTCTCTCTGTCAGCCAGTCTGTGTGTCTCTTGCACCGCACCTCCTCGCCAGGTCCAGCACCCTCCGCTGCAGCACCGGCGAGGACGTGTGGCACAGGCTAACCACCACGGCCGACACATTCACCAGCTCCGGAGCGGTAACGGCGAGAAGGGGGTTCGCCTCAAGCGACGGCCGCCATCCGCCCCCACCCCAACCCCCACCGCCAACCGACGCCTCATCTTCATCCTCCCCCTGCGCAGCATCCCCATCCTCACCACCACCACCATCACCACCCCGGAACAGATCCCCGGCGATACACATATCCCAACTCTTGAGCAACTCGCCGACGCGGTGCTCTAGCGCCGACACCGCCTGCCGCCGCAGCCCCTCCGACCTCTCCAAAGCAGCCGCCGTATGCACGCGCCCGACCAGCCGCCCCAGGCTCGCCCTTCCGCTGCCCCCCCCCTCCGTGCCCCCGTCGCCCCCGCCGCCGGCGGCGGCGTCAGCCGCCGCGGCCGCCGCTACTCCGGCCGCGGCAGCGGCCGCTGTGGCCACCGGCAACACCAGCCGGTGCAGTGGCGCCGGGCTCTCAGGCGGAAGGAGGGCAAGAAGGAGACGCGCTCCGCTGGCGTGGTTCGCCGGGCACGCGAGCGCGTGTGCGGACGCCCGGTGGAGGAAGCTACCGCCAAACCTCTTTCCACCGCCGCCGCCGCCGCCACCGCCGCCGCCGCTGCTGCGGAGCCGGGACCACGGACGGGGCGGGCACCACAGGCGGCAGGAACTGAGCACGAGGGCCTCGGCGCGCAAGGCGAGGCCCACCGAGGGTGTTGCGCCGAAGTCCCACGGCTCCATCGCGGAGGCCTTCCCCGCCGCTCCGGGTCCAGGCGGCGGGGAGGAAGCGGGGTCTAGGGGGAGCATCGCCAGCGCCGCCTGGAGGAAGAGATGAGGACGAGGATGAGGAGAAGAGGAAGAAGGAAGACCAGCCAGAGGAAAGGAAGGAGAGGGAGAGGGGGGAAGGGGGCCGGTGACGAGGTAGAGCTTCGTGAACTAGGGATCATTGGTGTAACAAGAGTGGGGGGGGGGGGGGGAAGAGACTTCACCTCAAGGTTTTGAAGCCGCACACGTTTGGTCAACTCTTTGCGACCCAGGCATAGAGGTATAGCGACCTAAAACACGGAAAAAGCGGTTTTAGCACCCATCTAGCAACACCGTGCAGAAGTACAAGCATCAGCACGCTGCGCGCCTGTTTTTACGTATCCTTGCGTTGCACTTCTCACACGTTTCCTACCCCCCCACCAGTCCGGGATGTCGCGTGTTATTCAAGCTGTAATCGTCGCAGATTTTTGACACGTTTCCCTTTTGAGGTCCCAAAGGGGATAAACCGTGGGTCGACGAGGGGCCCGACGAGCTTTTGCGCATGTTGGGCTACAAGCAAGAAAGTTCGGCTGGCTGGCTGGGTAGCTAAAGCTCCGCGAAAGTTCGCAAAAAATATAAAATCGACTACCCGAAAACAATAAAAAATACAGAACAAGATGCGAAAGAGTGTATTATAACCAAAAAAACACAGACGGCAGTGAAATAAAATAATCATAGAACACACCGATAGAAACACCAAAAACATCAAAACCAAACCCTCCTCACCTCGAAGTCTAGCAGAGCCCCCACGGCGTCCAGCGGCCCCACCGGAGGCTTGGCGCCTGCGTCAGAGAGGCGGCCGAGGCAGTGCCGTAGTAGCCGCAGAGCCGGCAACGCGCAGGCCAACAAACGCGCCTCGTGTTCGGCCGCCTGACCATATATGATACACACAACACGCATAGCACACGGAAGATAGTCGTGCACGTGTTGGGGGAGGGAGCGGTGGAAGACGACGTGGAAAGCGTGAGCGTGGTGATACTTGCTGACCCGACCGACACGGACCATGAGCGTGAGGGTCCCGTCCTGTCATATTGTTATATTGCCCGTCTGAGGAGCTGCAAGGCCGTCATAAGCCGTCGACGTTATTGCCAACCATTATAATCAGAAGCAGCGATCAATCTACTGCAGACTGAGGCAATATGCATCGTTGGACGACTCGGAGAAGGACGGTGAGCAGGGATCGGAGACAAAGGCTCAAGCCTCCCCCCCCCCCCAATGACCAGACACCCCGTCTCATCGTCAACAACTACAACTAGCACGATTGTAAAAAAACACGGTGGCGCAGGAACTCTCTGCGGCGAGTCCACGACAGGCAATGCCTCGGAGGAACACAAGAAGAATAACGAACAAAAAAACTGAGGCGGGACAAGCACCAAACATCGCTGTCGCTGCCGCCGCCGCCGCACCATTACAGAAAAGCGGAAACGTTGAACGAGCCCACACACAACGCTAATCTTGTTCGAGCAATCTTGTTCGAGCGAGCACAAAACACAACGTCAACATCAGCCAGATAAAAAAAAAACACCCATATAAAAAAACACACTCTCCATTCATCCTCCAAACCCCTACCCCCCCCATCCCGACATGCTCCGTCCCGGAATTGTAGGGATGCGAGGGTCTATGGTCATACGACTACGGCCATGCATGAGATCGAGTACATCTCTCCTATCGAGTACACCCCCCCCCCCATCAACACACTCTCCCCATCCCACCCCCATGACCCTACCTCGAGTCCCCTTTGCTCCGAAACGTGCCCTCCATCCTCCAGCTCCCAGCGGAGCTCAGCTTCCTCCGCCTCTCCGGGTCCCGGCGTCGTGAACAGGTCGCCCACCAGAAGCAGCGGCTCCTTCGACGGGTCCTTCAGTCGCGGCGGCTGCTGGGGAGGGGCAGTCTCCGGAGCCGCCACCGGTGCCGCAGCCGTGGGGTGCGGAGGGGGCGGGGGCGGCGACGGCGACGAAGGCTTGGGCGACGCCGCCACCGGCGGCGGCGGTGGCGGCGGCGGTGGTGGCGGCGGCGGTGGGAGCGGTAGCAAACCTGGCGGACCGCCTGACGATGGCGGTGGAGGGGGCGGCGGCGGCGGCGCAGCCGCCGCCGCTGTCTTCTCAGCTTCCGCTTTCTTAGCAGCAGCCGCAGCTTCCGCAGCAGCCGCCACGGCCGCCTCAGCCTTCTTCTCTTCTTCCGCCTTGCGAACACGCGCGGCGGAGAAGCGCGCGCGGGCGGAAGCCGCCGTCAGCTCCGCCCTAGCGGCCACTGCCGCACGCCCCGCCCGGGCCAGCCGCACTCGGTGCGCCAGCGCGCGGTTGGCCCCGGCCTTCGCCAGCCCGAACGCCAGAATCTCTACCAAACCCGCGAGTGCGGGAACCGCTGCGCCGCCCGCGAATGCCGGGTAGCTTGCGCCGAGGCCCCTCGACGCGGCGAGGGCCAGGACCTTGAGGCGGAGGGTGAGGGCGACGATCACTGGCGCAGCGGCGCGGCGTCGCTCTTCTTCCGTCCGCGGCTGCAGGGCGGGAGCAGGTGGCTTCCTGGACCCCCCGTCGGTGACGGAAGCGGCTGAGTCGCGTGCCGACGCATCTCCCGCCCCTAGTGATACCGTCCACGCCCCAGTCGAAGCAAAAAGAGAGAGGGAGGGAGGCAGGGGCGGTCGGGTGAGGTATAGAAGGGTGGGCTGGGGCAGGGGTGAGACGGGGGGAAACCTGAGGGGGCGAGCGCACCGTGAGTACGTTTGACGGCAAAAACGGCCAAAAAGGGGCCCGTCCGTGCGCCGAAACCAAGCAGAGCAACGCTTGGGAGGAGGGGTGGCGCAAAGGCGCGAAAAACGCAACGGTGGGACAACGCGGAAGGCAGGAGACAAGACCTCTCGAGCGCACCGAGACACTTGATCCGGTCTCTCGGTACCCAGCACACGAAGAACGCCCCGCCTCGCGGACAACGCCAACAACGCGGACAACGATGGAGACGCGGTCCGTGGGAATGAACAAACTAGAGAAAACAAACCCCAAGTGATCTCGGCAAGCACACACGGGACACATACAGGGTAAAAGTAGGGGCGGGTACTCCCTCCTCTGTCCCGTTCTCCCTCCATCCAGACCCACCACCCCCCGCCCACCCTGCCGCGAATATGACACGGTACGGCCAACTTCTGCGGCATTTCTCTCACCAGATGCGTCCGGTGCATCTTCAAGGCCGATGTAGACGGCGAGCGTTTGGGATTGCCTCGCCAGGCCCGCCATCATCTCCCCCGCGCGCGGCAGGTCGTTCCCCGTGCCGCGTCCTGCGCCGCTGCCGCTGCCACCCTTGCTCTTGCTCTTGTCGCCGGGCCCTCCCCTCTCCCCCCTGTCGGAAGCCACCATCTCCATGGCCCTAGAGAAAAGGTACAGGCGGTGGGAGAGGCTGTCCGCCCAGCCAACCTTTTTCAAGCCGAGGAATAATTCATTATCGGAGTCATTGCAGGCAGCGGTGGTGCCATGCGCGATGCGTAGTGCCGACGGACCCAGCCCACCGCGACAGGTTTGGGGGCAAAAAGCGACGGAGGGAGGGGTGGAGAGAGGGATGACGGGGGAGGGAGGGAGGGAGAGCGCGTCGAAGTGAATAAGAGTACCAAGCGGCGAGTAGAACCAAAATCGGCACAACAGAATCATTCCATTCAAGACTGACAAAAAAAAACGAGCAAAAAGCAAGCAAGCAGGCATAAAGCACGTAAAAAAAGTCTCAATACTAAAAACGACGCTCCGTTCTCCGAGGCACTACCTCCACCGTCACGACACAACACCTCGCTTTGCCCCCCCCCCCCCCCCCCTCCCCCCTCCCTCCCCTCCCCTCGAGTCACAGACAAACTCCACCTCCATCAAAGTTATGCGTCGCCGCTGCCTCCTGGAAAAGTCGGGAGGCAACAACAACACACACAGTCTCTGCAAGCACTTTGGTGTTCAACACAAAAATACGTTGTACCTATGACCACACGCACTATTAATGCTAAACACTACCAGCTACCTGTCACTACTCACTACCTCTCGCCGCCTACCTCTCCGGCCAGCGTCGACACCCTCGTCCTCAGCGACCCCCACCGCTCCGCCAACACGTCCGAGCAGGACTCCTGGTCCGCCTCGAGCACCCACAGCAGGAGCGACGTCGTCACGGTCACGGCCGCCCGCCCGCCCCCCGGCGGCGGGTGCACCACCGCTGAAAGCGTGTGCCGGCAGATGATCTCGCACGCGGAGGACCTTTCGTTGTGCGTAGCGCAGAGCAAGGCAGGGTGGAGCAAAACCAGGGCAGGGCAGGGTAGGCAGGCGGGCAGCGACAACACGGGACAGACGACGACCCGAAGGCGAAAAATGATAAAATGTATATATGTTGATTTCAAGAAACGACAGAATAACAACAAAAACGACAGATGCAACACAACAACATTTAGTTTTGTCGCTCAACGGTAAAGAGGTGCATCCGTCTCCCTCCTCCTCTCGTCTCCATCAGACAGGCCGAAACACCCACGATAAGCTAGTCTACTCCGAAAACACAACACACCTGCCGGCCAGAGACGGCCCCAGCTCATGCAGCTTCCGCAAAGTCGCGGTCATGTCTCCCTCCGCGCCCCCAGATAAGAACGCGACCCCGCCCGCTCCCCCACTGCCGCCGCCACTGCCGCCGCCTCCAGCGTCACTCGCGCCGCCCGCTGTCCCTCCGACGGCGTCAGTACCGCTGGGGCCGGAAGTGAAAGCGAGGTCCGCCGCCGACAACGCCTGGCAGCTGCGCACAAGCAAGCGGGCGGTCCCTCCTGGCGTCACAAGAGCCTGCCGCCCCGCATCCCAACCAACCCACCAATGAACCAGCCCATAATCAAGCGTGGAAGACATTAAAAAGGGTGAGGGGGCACCAGAAGACGAGGGGGGAAGGAGGGGGGAAACGGAGGCGGGAAAGGGCGCAGGGGGGGGGGGGGGGGGGGGGGGGGGGGGTGAGTTGAGCTGAGAAATCAAGTTGGTGTGCTTGCTCGGTCCGTCACACAATCCGTCCCCGCAAATATTCCAAAAAAAAGTCTTCCAAGGTACAGGCGGGGAGCGGTGGGGATCGTATTTCCGCTCACTGTTCTTGCTTGTACAGAAAGCACGCGGTCAAGGGCGACCGAATGACGCAAGATTTTCGGGGAGGGGGGGGTGGGAGTGGAATAGTCGGTCCACTGTACCGACTCCCACCTTAATACGCTCGCGTGAAAGTGCCCAACCAGCGAGCGGCACGACTACCGAGACTTGTTACAACGTGCCTCGCACCAAAACCAGACCAGCCAAAATATTAGTACATACACCAAGTCGTGCCGCTAAATCACAGGCGTTGACCTGTAGCAGCAAGCCAACCGCCCGGCTGCGCTACACTAGCCTGTTCGGGCAACAGTATCTGCGCCAACGAACGGAACCGAATGGGACACAGCGCAACCCACTCCCTGACTGGCTGCGTGCCTGCTTGCGCCCTCAGTCGGCGCGTTTCAGTGCCGCAGTTAAGTGTCAGCAGCAGCTACGTGTCATCACCGCAGATACGCTCAGCAGCACAGCAGCTGCGTGTCCGCAATGCAGCAGCTACGTATCAATAGCACTACAACAGCAGCTCACGTGCCAGCAGCAGCACAGCAACAACGTATCAGCAACCTAGCAAGTCACGCACGTGTGCCCTACTGCAGACACGCATGTGCCCGCAGTACAGCAGCGGTACGCACCTCGTCGAGCCCGTCCGCCAGAGCTTCCATGGTGGCCGACCCCTCCGGTCCGACGGGAGTTACTAGAGAGGAAGGATCTAGAGCGTACGCCAGAGCAGCCATCGACCTGGGCTGTCCGGCGAACACCAGAGCGCCTGACAGAGGGTCTCCCGCGCCACGCAGCAGCCGCAGCGTTACCTGTTATCCGGATAGGGTTGGGTCGAGTCAGGATGGGTCGACTCGTGTTGGGTTTGGTTGAGTCGATCGGAGGGTACGGTAGAGGGACGAGCGGCAGCGAAAAAAGGGGGGGGGGGGAGGGCGGGAGAGATGGAGGGAGGGAGGGAGGGAGGGCGGCGGCGGCTCGGCGGAGACACGAAGAGGCGCATAAGGTGGGGAGATATGGGGAGGCGGTCTTGGTACAGCCGACGCGATGCAACGCGGCCGCAGTCGGGTTCAGAACAACAACGACAACAACAACGACACTATCACCACCCCCACCACCGACACCAACACCACCAACACCACCAACACCACCAAACACCACCAACACCCCCAACATCAACACCACCATTGACGACAACGACTATAACAACTTCATCACCTGCCGGACAGCGGCGAACACAAGCGCGGCAGCCACCGAAGCGGGTCCTTCCTCCCCGCTCTCGCCTCCGCTTCTCTCCCCGCCCGCTCCCGCCCCCCCCACACCCCCTGCCGCCGCCGCTGCCGCATCCCCCCCCGCCCTCATCATCGCCGCCATCGCCGCCTCCTTCTCGGAGGCTAGCGCGGCTGCCGCCACCCCAGCCGCGAGCGCTGCCGGCAGCTGGTGCTCCCAGAGTAGCCTCACAAGCGACGGCGCCAGACCCCCACGGGGGCGCTTATCGCGCGCCGCCTCTCGTCCGCGGTGCGCCGAAATGGCGGCGGCCACGCTAGGGTTATCGCTGCTGCTTTCTTCGTCGACGCTGGGGGAAGCGGCGGCGGCGACAACGGCGACGGTGGTGGGGGTGGCGGCGGCGGCGGCGGCGTCGGAAGCACCGGTCTTCGCCTCCGCTTTTGCTAGAAGCACTTCAAACCCTTGCAAGCGCCTCTTCCGGTCTCCCTTCCTGATACCAGGCTGGATGCCTATCGCGTCGCGTTCAGAAGGGAGGGGGGGGGGGGGGGGGGTACTTATGTCATGCATGGCCGTAGTCGTATGGCCATACGTAGACCCTCGGGAGGGATATTTGAGGGGGTCAATGGGGGGCGTCGGTAGATGCAAAGCCAGCGCGCGTTCGAAAAAAAAATCAACACCGACGAAAAAATGCTGCCGTGCGCACCGCTTGGGGGTATTTTCGCGTAACTGCGCATGGCTGGGCGGTATTTGAGAGGGATTTGCTCCGTAGACGCGGCCGGTGAGCGAAGGGTTAATCAAGCGGCAAGGCGCGGGACGGAGTTACACGGCGGGTGCTGCTGTGTGTCCTTTCCTGCCCGGTCCGCGCGTCATCGCGTTCATTTTTTCGGCTCTCGACGTTGCAGTGGACCGAAGACGGACGCACCACGCGGTTCGCAACACACACACCCCGTACCACGCACACTGCAACATCGTCGACAGGGGTCAGGGAGCGCGACAAACAAGGGAGAACAAAAACGATGAGCATCCATGCCACGCAGGAGGCTTCGAATACCACCGTACAGGTAGAAGTATCTGCCTACTTACGGCAACCCTCACGGCAACTGCAACGGAACCCAGCCAACGGCTCGAAGCTCCTCCGGTGTCTCCTTCGCTAGTCTCACCCGAGGCAGAGGTATCACCCGCCCCTTCCGAAAGCAGCGCTTCCAGGGCGCCAAGGGCGTGCGCGAGGTCCTCCATGCCCCTCACCGCCGCGGGGCCAGCTGCCGCCGCGGCTCCTCCTCTCTGCGCGGTGTTTGCCACTTTTCCTGGCGCCGCGGCTACTGCCGCCGCCGCCGCTGCCGCTGCCGCCGCCACCACCCCCCCGGCTTTCGCCGCCAGCTTTCGGACCAGCTGCAGGCACTCGACAAGCGCCACATACTGCATGATCGAGCGCCCTCGAGAGAGAGCGGCTGGGTGCGCCACCTGTACAGGGTAACCCGCCCAGAAAAGAAACGCGCAAAATTTGGTCTTGTGTCGTTTCATATCGTTTCATCTCGTGTTGTGCTGTCTCGTATCGTTTGGTTTCGTTTGGTTTTGGAAACGTACTGTTTGACTTGGCTTCGTTCAAGTTCGGTTCGTTGCGCTCTGCATTGTTTCGTTTCTCTTCGTTCCGTTTCGTTCCGGTTCGTCCCGTTTACTTAATTTTAGTGTCGTTTCGTTTCGTTTCGAATAGTTTCGGTTCGCTCGTTTACACTAGTGGCATCTCGTCTCGTCTTGATTCGTCACCGCGCACCACCACGACGCCAACACAATGAAAACCAAAACGGGCGGAGCGCGGAGAGCGAAACGGAGACAGGCAGATACGTTTCGCAAAGCTGGCTGAACACCTAGACGCGCCGCCACCACCGCCGCCACCGCCACCACCACCTTCAAAAGGGGGCATACCAAACACCGGCACGAAACTCAGGGCGCCCCCCCCGTCCTCAAAGACTTAGGGCAGCGGGCAGACATACGAGGCCAAGAACAAGCGGCCAACACAACAGAGATGGCGTCGCCGGCACAAGGTCCAGTCGCCGGAAAGACCACAGGTGCCGTGTTAAGCCAATAGCAGCGCGTGGAAGACAGCTACAGGTAACCCTAGGCCCCAGCAACAGCGCGGACGCCCCAGGCTTTATTCACAAGTGCTGGATCCAACACGCACGCTCGGCTATAGTCGCAGCCCCCTCAGCCCCCATTCACCGGTTCCCCCGGGTAACGCGCACGTCTCCGTACACGACACTGTCCGCGTTGGGACGCAGGACGTGAACGGTGGCAGCGCACCTCTGCCGAAAAGAGCCAAGCGTGGTGAAACTCAATCCAACACGCAGCCTAGCCGATTTTTCGTTGGCTTTCTTGGGAGGCGTGCGTAGATAAGGTTTGACTACTTCTAAAAAAAAAAAATATCACGGTCAAGGCACCACCAAAATAAAACCTGAATAAGTTCAAATCGGCCCCCAGTCGAAGCCTGGGAAGGACATACAAATCTCCCCTCCCTTCCCCTTCTCTCTCTCCCCCCCCTCGGTCTCACCTGGCGAGAAAGCACCGACGCGCAAGCCTCGTAGCCACCCATCGTGGCCAATCCCAACCCCGCACCCCCTTCCACTGCCTCTTCCGCCAGCGAGGTCTCTGCCTCGTCACCCTCCGAACGCGTCAAGAACACGCGCAGCACGTCCACGTGCCGCACCCCCTGGCACAGCGCACCCAGCGCCAGCGCCACCCCGGCCGGTGTGGCCGCCGGGTCGAGCGGCAAACGCCAAAGCACGTGGAACCCCCCCGCTTCAAGCAGTGCGCGTGCCGGCCCCGGTGCCGTCGCCACTGCCCCCGCGAGCCTCAACCCGGCCAGGGCGATTTGGCGCGGCCCGTCGTCGACAGTAACAGTACCATCCGCCAACACCGCCACCGCCGGCGTGTGCTGGCTGACCCCCTCTCCAGGGACCGAGGCCGCCCCCGTCCCCGCCGCGGCGGCGCGGAAGAAGCGGAGGGAGCGCATGACGGCGGTCGCCAGGCGCCACGAGATGTCTTCGTCGAATGCCTCGCTACTGGGGATAACGGCCGCCGCAGCTGCCACGATCGTGTTCTTTCCCGCTCGCTGTTCCTGAACGTGTTCGTCCCGCCCACCCTGCTCCTTTTTGTTGTTGCTTTTGTCGTTGTTTTTGTTCCCTTCCTCTTGGTCTTCCTCCTTTACCTTTGCCGCCGGTGAGGGTGATGACACCCGACGAAAGCAGGCCTCGACACAGTCGGCTGTTGCCTCGAGCGCCTTAAACTGCGGACGGCACGTCGAAAGCGGGCGAGAGAGAAAAATACTTACGGAAGGAAAGAGCGACAGGCAGAACAAGAGACACCAATATATCGAGACTGAGAAATGAGGGATCAAGAACACAGAAAGAGAGAGATCGGGAGCGGGAACTTAACCCTGGCATCAAACTGTTTACACTGCCTGCGAGAGATGATAATATCCGACGGGCGCATCACAGCTGCTACTAGCGCCAACGGAAAACACGCACGAACGCGGCGCATCCACATTCTACATCTCACTCCCGGGCGTCCCCGGCTCAACAACACCCGACAGCAGAGACCCCACGCACCTCCGAGTCCTCCCCCCCCGCCGAGCCCCCCTCGTCCGCGAGGCCCACTAGCCTCTCCACCGCCTCCCCCACCCTACGCGCTGCGTCCACCCGCACCAAGAAGCGGTCATCAAAAGGGTCGGCTTCTGCGGCAGACCGCTGCAGCCTCTCCGGCGGAACAGTCAGGGCCGTCGACAGCTCGGCCTCCCCGTACGGGGCCAGGTCGGCGAGGGACATCCCGCCTGGCTTGCCCCCTCCCACCCCTCTCGTCCCCATCCCCGCCCCCGATGCCGCTACGGTCGCCGCGGCAGCCGCGGCAGCCACCGCAGCCTCAGTCGTCGTCTCGACAGACGGCAGGGTCAAGAGCGCCCACGCCTTTGGAAGCGAGGACTCAATCGCGGGGTGAGGGGGCGGAGGAGGAGACCCGGCCGTGGCCGCTTTCCCCTTCGCTGCCGCCGCAGCGGCGGGCGAAGTCAGCGATGACACAGAATGCTTCGCGGCCGCCCTCGTGCCTTTAGCACCCGCTGCACGCGCCGCGGGGGTAGCTCCATGCTGTGCACCACCACCGCTGGCGCCTGCGGCGCCCGCGGCGCTGCCGCCACGGCGCGGCGGCGCTGGTGCAGGGGGTTGGGTCGGACGTCTCGCCGGGGGCGGGGGCGGCGGCGGCGAGTCCGTCGACGCGACCGGTTGGGCGAGGTTTGATGATGGTGAGGGGCGAGGCCGTGGGGGAGGTGGTGGAGGGACCAGCTCTGACGGCGGCGGGGATGGGGCGGCTAGGGACGGCTTGTCCGTCGACGCCGTGAGCGCCTGGGCGGCAGTAGGGGAAAGGGTCGTTCGCGGGACGACTGTGCCGCTGATCACGACCGACATGGTCTGCGAAACAAGGAGGGGGCGGCATGGCAAGGTGGGAGCGGCAAGGCAAGGAGGGGGCCGAAATATATGGAGACGGCAGCAAGGAAGGTGAGGACAAAGGGCAAGGCCAAGGGTAAGACGGCGGGCGCGGTGTGATGAGGTGATGTGATGTATTCGTGAGGGTTCGCCGTATTTTTTTGCGTGAGACGCGACACACTTTTTGCTGCCTTGGCAACTCTGAGCGTCGACGTGTATGTACCGAGGAGGTGCGTGCTTGGTCTGTCCTTGAGCAAGAGTGTAGCACCGATGACGGCGGCGGCGGCGGCGGCGGCGGTGGCGATGAAGGGGGAAATCTCAAACCAAACGGGTGGACGTCCCCCTCCTTACTAAACATCTACTGCTGCTGTGTCAGCTGTAAATACGCCAGCGTGGACATGCGATTTGCGCTACACCACACGTTGCCGAACGACGCACGTTTGGTTTTCTCTGGTACTCAGACAAGCGATACTATTCGGCATCGACGCTTTGAATGCGTAGAACTGAAAACAGCAGTCGCGGTATTGGTTCATTCGGTTTAGCCCCGGTCTGAGGGGACGTCATCGGTGTTGGTATCGGAATCGGTATCGGCGACGGAATCGGTGTCAGTGCCCAAATCGGTGTCGGTGTCGGAATCAGTGCCTTGGATCCGTGTCGGTGTCGGTGTCTGAGTCGGAATCGGTGCCAGTGTCCGAGTCAGTGTCGGAATCGGAGCTAGTGTCGATGCTGGTTCGAGAAGTAAAGTACGTTTCACGAGTCTTGGAAAAGGGCAGCGCCGAAACGTCACTAATCACTTACTGCACCGACTGCTCATAGCCATAAACCTACTAACTTTGACTGGCACCAAATACTGGTAGCATTTGTCGAGCACCGTTAGACTCGCACCTGGTAGGAGCCGCGAAGGACGAGATGGTTCGTGACGATGCCCTGAGGCATCGTGTAGACCGCGCCTCCGGACACGGTGGCGGTGGGCATCAGCCGTTCGAAAAATCCCGATTGCAGCTTGTTCAGGTCTTTGCAGAACACCTGCGCGCGCCACAAGAGAGCCCCACCATCGTTGATCCCACGCATTTTCGTGCCGGTTCAAATATGTATAGTGGTGCAACCAAAAGGGAGAACAAAGAAACTCAGCCCCCTACTGTAGTAAACCCAACGCGTACAGTGAGAATATTGGTACGATACGTCGTCTGCGCACAGATGGAGGCTACGGGCGGTACTGTTACTGCTGAAGAGTCGTCGAACCAGCGACGGGTAATTTTCAGCATTTTGCCCCATTGATCAATCAGAACATCAGCCGGTTTGCCCAGAAGAGCACGGGAATGATGTCGGGGTCCGTGAGGATATACTTCTGGCAAGCGAGACCCCTCCCACCCAACCCCCCTCCCCCGGTGCATGCTCTTGAAAAAAAATGAACAAAAAAAACGCAGGGAGAGCAACCTCCGCTCCCCGCGCTTCTGTCAGTGAAACATGGCCGATGGCAACGCACCTCCAGCTGGAAAGATTCCGTCTGGGTAATGCCTCGAAAGGTGGGCGGCAGGGCAACCTGCGTAGGCGACTCTCCTACGGCGACGACATGAATGATCCTCGCCACCACAGCCTCCCTGAACTTCACCTAAGAGGCGTGTGAACGCACAACAGCATGAGAGTACGCGGATATGTCGTATGCAGCAGGGTGGGTTTGGAGGTGAATACTCGAGCGAAAGGAGTGACAGGTCCTGTTGCAGTGTGTGTTTGGAGGTGAACTTTTCAGGAAAGCAGAAAACAAAAGGAATCGCAAGCACGGCACAGGGAAAATATCGTATGTACAGCAAAAACAGTAACAGGGTACGATGCTGTTGTAGCGCGGCGGGCTGTGGCGGGATAGGGGGGGCGACACAACGTGGATGGCGGTCGGTGGGTGGGGCCATAGCGTCATACCCGTGTGGCACCACAAGAGGGGACACGCAGGTTCAGCGGTACTTTACCCCACTCTGGGAGGATTTACAAGGTTTGTTGTACAAATATCGAAACCTAACGTTCCTTACATTTACGTCCAAAGTGATACTTGGTACTGATGTGGTACGCCTATTGCTATGCAGGGGCAGGGCAGAGCAGAATCCCGCGGTAGAGAGCAGAATCACTATGATTCTGATAGGATTTGCCGCTGTTTCAAGTATTAAAGGTACTCAACATTTTCTGAACGGACGAGTTAAAAAAACTAGTCAAGCTTGAACCCTCTGGTGCTATCAGCCAAAGCAGAACAGCTACGTAGCTACCCTGGCGTTGATCCACTGCGGTATGCAGGACTGTTACTGCCCCTCGTTTCCTGCGTCCGCAAGCACTTCAGGAGGTCTAGGTCTGCCCTGCAGCGGCCTCTACGGCAGCGGGCACCGCAGCAGCAGCAGCAGCAACAGGCACCGCAGCATCTTCACCGGCGTCGGCCTACCTACATACCTGGCGTATGCGCTCAGCAGCACGGACACTTCGCGAGTACTCGAACCTCTAGGCGCAGACTGAATACTCAGGGTATCACATCATATTGACGTTGACGGTCGTTCCACTGCACGAGTACGGGGATTCAACATCAGCAGGCGCTGTCTGCCGATCACCTTTTGCTGGCAGGGTAGGTACAAGGTATACAAGTAGCGGCTTGCTGCTGCTGGCGGTACATATGATATGTCGGCTCTCCAGAAGCACAGACTTTCACCGGTAGCAGCAGCAGTTGTTTGCCTTCATGTCAGAAGCAAAGCTCCACACTCCACGCCAAAAATCACCCATCACCCATCGCCGATCAAAATCACAATCAGTGGTGCATCTGCTTATGTGCATTGCTGCTGATGTTGGACCGCATCTCCAATCCGAAGAAGCCTAATGGGCATGACGCCGACAGCACCCAGCTGCACTTTACGCCACAAGTACCTACACCAGTTTAGTGCAAACATACATATGGTAGATATTACTAGATGCCTCTCACAAGGTGCGTCGGTAAGTATACAGCAGCAGCGCGTTCAGCAGTCTACCTCGTACTGCTGTACAGCAGTACCCACCAACCAGATCCTGGTGATCCTTTCGTATCCACACCGAGCGTTTTGCCGCACAGCGCACACAGCAGCCGTACCACATCAAAAGACAAGGATTCGAGGCGCCGAAAACATGTTTTCCACAGCGGCAAAATACATCATGCACAACACAACTTTCAAGAGGAGCACGACTTTGCACCAACACTATGTCCCTTAGTTCTTCCCCTGTGCGATCCAATCTCGACTTGTTGCTCGTATTGCACGCACCTCGTCCACCTCCCCGCCCTCCGTCGGTCGTTGACCAGGAGCGAGCTGATGGCTGAACTCGCCAAAGAAAAGCACCTGTGGAGGAGGAGGTGACGATAAATGCGAGGAATGTGTGTCTCCCTGCCCCATGCCACCACCCGGTGCACTATGAGCATGCATGGCGCCTGGATGTGTTGCCCACGTGCCAAGGCAACGAGATAGCTGGGGATCGTATGGGGAAACTTCCGGTGCAGACATGCTTCCGAAAAAATGTGAAAACCTTCACAATATTTTTCTTGAGATGCCCACACAAAAACAGGATTAATCTGCGAGGTTGAGGGCACCACCCTCGTCGGAACTGTTTAGTCGCCCTTAGGTGGCGACGACGGTTTTGTCGGGATCGGTTCGCTCTCTGCAGGAAACCGTGAAAGCGTGCTTAGCTGGATCAACAGGCTACGCTCTGCGGGCGTCTCTCTGGTGCATCGTCGATTCTCGCTCCGCTTTGTTCGATGATTCAAAGCTGACCTTTCTTTTTCGAAATTGCTGGAAATTCTTAACACGAGCGAGCAAGAAGCTACTGGAACACAAGGCTGGACCATGATGATGCCGGGATCTAGCCAAGCTGCGGTTGCGGCTGATACCCCGTCCCGGTGGTACAGGTGAGCTCAATCCGCGCCGTCGCTATTAGCTATAACCAAAATGACTGTGGAGTGCGTCCAGCCAGCGAAACACTGCGGGCAAACGGATCCGAACTGTCGGAGAAGCATCCTCTCAAAGGTCGGTTGGGGCGTGTACGTTTGAGGCCCTTGAGGAGCGCTCTATGTCGATCGAGAGTCCCTAATATACTCGTAAATACCTGGTCAGTGGTACTACAGCAGTAGTAGGCACGACTCGCATCATTCATAGCTCAGTTATCTATTCGTAACACTGCTATCCGGAGAATAACCGCGAGTTGCAAGCACGCACAATGCTGCTATTAATAGTCATAGCTGCTGCATGTCGGCGATGGGAGGCATCCGGCATGATCACGTGATAACACACCGTTATTCCTCGTTCCTTGCCTGCGAGGCTATATCCTCGCCCACACGTGTGTCGCCAGTGAACACAACAACAACAGAACAACGCATAGACTATGCAACGGCATGCTATTAACATATGATCTATTACTGCTTTAACCACAGGTGACGCGTACATCAGGTACCAAACGAAAACAACAAACATGGGCAATGCACCTCCCAAGCATTGCTCGTGCATACATGGTCCTGGTACCTGGTACCTGGTACATACGTTCGAGTATGCGAGTTCAATCCACAAGAGGCATGACCTGTCCTTCAGTGTGGCCCGGTTTTTGTTGTCGTTGGAGTCGACGTGTCCTCTTTTGTTCCCGACAGACCGGGGCTGTCGTTTGCTATCATGCGGCGTGACCGCCGTTGCAAGCTGCGTTGAGAGTTGAAAGTTCAAAGACGAGATTCGTTCGCGCTGCAAGCGGGGCAATTGCAGCGGCAACCGGCGTCAGGCCCACCCCCACCCCCCCCCGACCTCCCACCGCCTGCTGTTGCGCCACGCCACATGTCGCCGGGGCAAGCGCTCGTACAGCAAAAGGCGGCGACAGCTCGCGACGTCCCCAAGTCGACAACGAAAACGATTGATACAATGTAGGAATACTGAACAATGTTGTCTATGGCACCGTACCAGCGGCACCATTCTACAGTAGTGACAATAATACGGGCGCATTTTCAGGTGGAAAGGCACAAACACATACGTACTGTTCTATACTTCAGTACGCCTAGTTTACTATGGGCTGCAGCTGTTCGCGAGCTCACCCCCCCACCCCTTCCTATCGAGTACACCCCCCCTTCCCGCGGCCCTCACTGCTCGTGCGCATATCGAAGCACGACGAGCAGCTTTTAGCGACATAATAGCCGTACCGCAGGGTAACCATACCAAAAACTACACCGGCACGAGCCAAGCCTACCCCCCTAAAGATTCCAGCGTGAACGGTATTGATCAAAGTGTCTTGGTAAGCAAAGGCGAACGAGCCCCCTTTTATTTCGACTTGCCGCCGCCCGTTCCTCCCGTCATCCCTCCCTCCACACCCCTGTGCAACTCCCTCCCCCTCTCCCTCCCTCCCTCCCTACGCAACCCCCCCTCCCTCCCGCCCCCCTCCTTCGCTCCCTCTCCCCCTCCCTCCCTTCTGACTATCACCTCCCTCCCCACCCCCTTCCCTCCCTCCCTCCCTCCCTCCCACCGCCCGCACACAAAAAACAGGTTCTACATCGACTGCACGGCTCACCCCACCGGGGTGAGCGTGAAGAGCTTGATGCGCGAGGCCGATGGCCCAAGGCGGAAACTAAAAAGTTCGGCTTCAGCCACCGATGCCCCAACCCCTGCTGCTCCTGATGGTGCTGCGACCGGGGTCGGCGCGGGGTTGTTGACGGAGACGTCTGCGAACTCAGAGGCTGCGACCCATTATTCTTCAGGGTCAGCAGCAGCATCGGTCTCGGGAGAAACTGCGAGCGGCGTGGTTGTTGGTCCGACCGGGGGAGGGGGGGAAGGAGGCGCGGGGGGAGTCCCTGCTGGAGATGGGGAGGCAGCAGCGTCGATGGGCGCGGCCACGGCCGATGGATCGATAGCGGCCGCAGGAACAGCCGTGGGTAGCAACGGCGCGGGAAGCAGCAGTCTTCCTGCAGGGGCGGGGGCTGGGGTGTCAACGGGGGTGGCACCTGCCACCAGTGCCGAAGCGACCGGCTCCATGGAAGGGGAGGCGGCGGCGGCGGCGGCGGCAGGAACAGCAACGGGCCCGGAAGCAATGGTTGTGCAGCAACAGGGCGGTGCCGGAGAGATCTCTAGGAAAAGCCGAACCCGAGGCTGGATGGGGCTCATCGAGCGCCTGGAGCTCCAGCACGGAGGAGGCGGGTCCGGCATGTGCACGAGCTCGTCGGATAGCAGCAGCGACGAGAGCGAGGCGGAGAGCAGTGACGACAACGGGGGTAGCGGGGTCGACGGTAGCGGTGGAGGCGGCGAAGGGGGCGATGGTGGTGGTGGCGGTGGTGGCGGTGGAGGCGTTGATGGTGGCGGGGCGGGGGGGAGCGCGGCGGGAAAGAGCAAGGGCAAGAGCAGAAAAAGGGCTGTGCGGAGGCATAGCTTCGACTACGAGGACGACTTCATCGACGACTCGGAATTGGAGAAGGCGTACTACGCCAAGGTGGGTGGGTGGGCGGGTGGTTGGGGCGGTAGGGGTGTTTGCATCGAGTGATGCTTTCCGCAGCGATGGGGGAGGGAAAGCGAGACGGGAGGGCCCTTTCATCTATGTATTGTATGTTCTGTGTTTTTGTCTCATGTTGCCCAAGCAGCTGGGTAATTTGCGCTCGGGCGGGTTCGAGGAGTTCTGCTATCATGAGAAACCCCTATATACAGCGCTTGCCGGTTGTCTTTGTGAGGTGGGTCGTCCGGCTTCTCATCAGCGAGAGAGATGTAGGGTAGTTGCTTCCTTTTGCGTCCACCGCTCTCTAGGCTAGACGCAAACGGGCCGCCAGAAGCAGTAGCTCTCCCTTGCTTTCGGAGAGGCAAGCTGGGGAGTAAGAAGGGTTAGGGTCCGTTCCTCTTGCTGCTGCTGTTATGGCTGCAGTGAAAACACTCGGTATGAGAGAGAGAGGGTTCGAGCAGCAACAAGGCACATCGACGGGCCGAGCGACGCCCACACAAGCGCGTTGACCACCCAGTGGGGTCAACCTTGCCGTCTATATAGTAATGGGCTCCCTGACCCCTACGTATGCGTTATTTGTTGCCCATCTCAAGAGCCCCCTCACGTTGTAATCGTGGCCGCTCCCGTCCCGTTCTCCTTCCCTTCCCCCTTACCATGCCGCCCGGGGCGTGCGGTGGTAACGATGAGAGCAGGAAGCCTCAAGCAAGGCACAAACGGTCCACTCGGGGTTCTTCGCGAACCAGGGGTCCGTCGCAACGATCGGGTCAGCCGGTGGCGGCAGCGACGCTTCGGGGCAGCACGCCAACGGTGGTGGCGGTGGCGGCGGCAGCGGTGGCGGCGGCGGTGGCGGTGGAGAGAGCGAGGGGGGAGCTACAGGCGGGATGGGGTCGACGGGAGCGGCTGGAGCGGGGGCGGGGTCGGGAGCGGATGGTGATCTTGTCGTCCGCAAAAAGAAAAAGGTGAGCTTCGGCTGTGGTGGCGGGGAAAAGAACACGGACGAGGTGGTTTGCTTATACTTAAGGTAGGGTCGGTGTAGATTACCCATGTTTTGTACCTGGTACACTTTACGTAGGCTAGTATGAGCCGTGGGTCGTCTTCGACGCGTCCTGTCCTCGCTTTTGGGATCGAGGGGGGGACCGCGCCGTGGGTGCTGACGCGCCGTTGTATGTACCTGGTGCGGTGCGCGCTAACGTTGGTGCATCTGAATCTGTGTGTACGCGGGGGAAGAGAGGGGGGGGAGGTGCTATTCCCTTCGCGGGTATGCTTTGGTAACGTGACTTTTAGTTGAAACATTATCTGCCGCTCGCACTCTGCTCTCTTGCTTCCTGCTTCTCTGTTTGTCTCTGCGTCTGTCCCTGCTTTTTCTTCGTAAATCTCAAATGTCTTAAGATGCCTCTCTCTCTCTCTCTTCGCCCATGTCTCTGTCTCTTTCTCTATCCCGCTCTTCTTCCATTCACCTCTCGCTGCCTCTCTTGCCATCTCCTTTTATCCCCCTTCCCATATACCTGGTACCCCTGTATTTATCTCTTTCTACCCCCCCCCCCCCCCCCCCCCTCCCCCCTATTCCAACCTCTCTCTCCGCACCTCGCTCTCCGCACCTCGCTCTCCGTACCTCACTCTCCCTCTCTCCTCCTCCTCCTCCTTCTCCTCATCCACAACCGCCCGACGCCCTCGACCCCCAACCCCCAAAGCCAAAGACGACACCGCCCACCGAAGCTGGAAAGGCCGCCGCGGCTCCGCCAAAGAAGAAACAAAAAAAGGTATCCGCCGAGGCGACCGCGAGCGGGAAAAAGGGCAGCCCAAAGCTCAACAAGGTCAACCCCGCCGCGGGCGCCTCCAGTGCCGCGCTTGCTGCGGGCACCGGACAGGCTCTCTTTTCCGATTCCGCCCATGGTTCTGCAGCCCCGGCCGGCACCGCCGCGGCCGCCGTGTCCGCCGTCGCCGCCGCCGCTGCAGGCAACAAAGGGGGTAGCGATACCAGTGCTGGGGGTGGGGTGACGGCCGTGGTTTCTAATGGTGGAGCAAGTGCTGGGGGCGGAGGAGGAGGAGCAGGAGGAGTAGCCGGGGTTCCCCCAAGCGGGAACGGCAGCAGCGCCAGCCGTGGCGCCAACTCCAACGGCACCGCCGCTATCTCTGCTGCTGTTGCCACCGCCGCCGTCACAACCACCGCCGATGAAGGTGGTGTGCATGTATCTGGCCCCACACAACAGGGTGGTGGTGGTGGTGGTGGTGGTGGTGGTGGCGGCGCGGTTTTAGGGCTAGCGGGCGTGTTGCATAGACAGCAGCCCGGAACCCCCACCAATACCGGCGACGGTAGAGCCGTAGATATGGGGGGTTCTGATGGGGGCCAGGGTGGTGGGGGCGTAGGCAGCGGCAGTGGTGGTGAGGGAGGGGGGGGGGGGGGTGTCGACACCGACGGTGGTGACGGCGGCGGCGGCGGCGGCGGCACCGGCGCCGGTGGTGGCGGCTTGGAACCAGACGCTTGAGGTCGCGCTGGTTCGTTTCGAGCAAGGTGCGGAATTATGCTGTGTAGGGGGTGGTAAACACTGTTGTTGTAACCCTTCCTTCCTTCCTCCCTTCCTTCCGTCCCCCCTTCCTTCCGTCCCCCCTTCCTTCATCCGCCGACATTACCCAAAAACTGGCCGACTACACGCATTCAGTACGTAGTAGTCCTGTCTGAAGCTGTGCGACTAGACTACCGGTATCCCCCCCCTCCCCCCCCCCCCCACTTCCTGGCCGTTTTCGCTCACTCTATCAACTCGGCAACCCTTGATGGCAAGGCCTCCTTAGCAGCCGGCATCACCCGCCCACACACACAGGCGGCGAAGCAGGAAGGCGATAAGACTAGCAAAACATTTATCTATATTTTATGAAAGCAACGTAATGAGCACCCAAATGTTGAAGGTGTCTCAATTAAGAGTAGAACCAGTGCTCCGTCTCAAAAGGGATGCATGGTCAATGGTCGAATGAACAAGGCAACAAGCCAAGCAACAAGTAAGTCGCCCCTCCCTCCCTCCCTCCGTCCTTCCCTCCCCTTTCCCCTCTCCCCTCTTCCACGTCCGCTCGGCAACCCATCCAAACACGGTATCGCAGACTCGAGAGCGTGGGTAGAGAGCGGCCGCCCCGGCGGCGAACACACAGACCGCGTGCTGCAAGCGATGCGCAAGCTGGACTCTCTGGTGCGACGGTCTGTCTCGGACGCTCACAGCAGATTTTCCTACCTGGACCGCCTGGCGACCGTGTACGGGCAGTCGCAGTCTTCGATCAAGGTTTGTGCCTACCGTATACCTGATATGCAACACGCAAATATAGCGCACTCCCTCGAACCAAGTTCAGGGCTGGTTATGTTTATCGACGACGTGGAGGAGAGTGCTAAAAAAAACGCCGACGAGCGACGCGTCTACGCACGTACGGAAAATAGCTCGACGATATTCTTTCCTAAAGCCACCATTTATCGTTTGTGTGTGCGTGCCCCCCCCCCCCCCCCCCACTCCCCCCACCCCTTGTTCTGGAGTAAATCGGGCTCTGAGGCTCGTCCCAGGGGGGGGGCGGATGATACCTTAACACCCGTGTGACACGTACAATACGGTAATTGTGTGTGTCGCTGCCTGTGTGTGCGTCTACACACGTCTGCGTGTTCGTTAAGTCACGCCACCAAAGATGCTACCTGCTACAAGGTACCAGTTTTTTTTTTTTATGTTAGTACGGGTGGAACATAGTATTCAGAAGAAAAACATGGTTTGTTAAAACATACGACTTTGAGCGTTATATAAAGACCGTTCAGACATTAGCATGAAGACCAAGCGGTTATTACATTTACGCCCAAAGTGGTAGGGGGATACGCGATTTTTGGGTCCTTCGTGGGATCTGATTGCCATGTATCCCCCCCCCCCCCCCCCCGTAATATTAGGGGGCCGGTATTTTTGGGCGCGTTACGGCCTTTTTTGGCTTCTCAGTATGCTCTTTTTGGTGTAGGGGGCGGCGGTTTGTCGAACGAAGGTGGTCCAACCGCATTTTCCTATGATATTTGTGGCGCTTTTGCATACCACGGTAGGGGGCGGGGGGGTGGGTACTCATTTGTTTCTTGCCTTAGTCATTTGACCATTGACCACCACGCATCCCTTTCGGGACGGGACGGGACGGGACGGGGGGGGGGTATTTTGGGCCTCCAAAAAAGTTCGGAATGACGGGAGCTCCTATTAATAAATAAAGTTGGGACCTGCACCCAGTACGTTACAATCAAAATTGATAAAAAACACTATTAATACCAGGTATGTCCCAAAATATTAGGACAGTTTTATTTAATATTTATATACAAGATGTCCTTTTACGTTTCGGTAAAGAGTGGTATTTATGTTTTCGTCATGCATCCGTAGCCCATGGGATTTTTTTCGTCGGGTTGCCGCGAACCGTTTCCCCCGGAATCGGTCGGACTTTGGGTGAGGTAGAGATGGCTCCTGGTGTTTTTCGCACCTCCGACGGATCAGATAGATCACTCCCACTTCGTTCGTGGTCTGTAGATATTTGTGTATGGTCTCTAGGCTCGTTCTGCCGGTTGGGAGCCGTGCAGCCTGCGTGATGATCTAGCCCATGGTTCCTGGGTTTGATCTGTACTGTACAGGCCTTGCACTGCGTCTCAGAACAGGTTATGATCTAGATTATCTATCTGTAGATGATCTGGACTGTGAGGGTGTTCGACATACAGGTGGACGTTTTCGCGAGAACCTGCGAAATCATTGTGGAATGTACATACGAGGTTGTACGAGATGGTCGTGTGTGTAACGGTCTGGGGATGCGTTCGTATGATAAGAGACAACATGCATGTCTTTCCCGGGGGGCATTTCGTGTGTACCAGGGTATAGGTGCCCGTCAATTCACTCATCGTGTTTGGTACTCGACTAGATGTCTACATGATGTACCCTTCCTGTCGCTGCCACAATGAGTGCCTACCCACGAACTCATCCCGGCCCGGCCCATCACATCATTGGGCTTATTCACAAAATTTGGGTTCCCCCGGGACCGTTTTGTGCGTGGGTTCAGTTTTTTTGTGGGATCCAAATCCCTTCGGTGGCGGTGGCGGTGGCGGCGGCGGCAGTGGCAGGGGATTGTTGGTTGACGTTTGTGC
Source organism: Nereocystis luetkeana (assembly GCA_031213475.1). NCBI lineage: Eukaryota > Phaeophyceae > Laminariales > Laminariaceae > Nereocystis > Nereocystis luetkeana. The sequence goes on from JARUPZ010000018.1 coordinate 1,179,958, forward strand.
GGGGAAAGGTAGCGAGCGGTGGCGGCGGCGTTGTCGTCGTTGTTGTTGTCGTTGTCGTTGTGCGGTAGCTCCACGTATGGGATATTTGTGTCTGTCGGTCTGCCTGTCGGTTTGTGTGTCCGTCTGTCCCTTTCTCTCTGTCTCAGTCTTCGCCCCTCTCTATCTCCGCCCGTCTCTGTCTCCGTCACTCTCGTCCTCCTAGCCTATCTGTCCGTCTTTCTCTGCGCAGTAGAATGTATTCGAAGTATGAAGTATTTAGTTCGCCTGGAGTCATGTTTTCATGCGTAAGGGTTCGGTTTCTCAGACGACCTTGCCTACTGACCTTCCGACTATTCACCGATTCGTCTACCGAATAATTTGCCTCCGAAGGCATTTTCCGATTCAGCTTCGACACATGTTTTCCTATTCATTTCGTGTGTGTGTGCGTACACAACGCCAGGTTATCCTCGTGGCCTATAAAGAAGAGGACGACAGGGTAGAGAGCGGCCGTCTCTTCAAGGAGTTCGGCGTCCTCAGGGTGATCTTCGAGGAAAAGGTTTGCATCGCATTGAGGCGTTTCTTGCGGGTCTACGAGCTGGTTCAAGCTATAGGTGTTCTGGACATTTAAAGCGTCGGGTTTTCGCATCTTTTTTTTTTGGAGACATACCCTGAAAGTTTGCACCCGTGTTATGTGAGCCCCTGTCGACCCACTCACGAACGGTGTTATATTTTTGGTCGTTTTTCGTGGTTTGGGCCTTAATGAATGGCAAATTCTGGACGAGAAAAGAAAAGAGAAGGAAAACACCGTTTGTTGACGGGTCGACAGAGGCTCGCACAACACAGCTTTGCTAAAAATCATGGTTATATCCCTCGCAAGCGGCGTGAACATTTTCGAGTTTTGTGCGGAAAACATGTGCAATTTGCGTAGTCGCCTTGTAATTACTTAGTTTCGGTGTAGTATCGATTACTGGCGTTATATTCGAGTTGATATCGACCTTACGCAGCCAATTCTTGGAAAAACCGCGCGAAAAAAATATGGGCGTGCCTTGGGATACCTGGAACCGGCTCGTTCGGAAAAAAAATGGGGAGAGAAAAAAGTTTTTGCCTCTACGAAAGCGCCTGGCATTTTTTTTTCACCTTTTTGAAGGCCTGTGGTTGATGGGGACATGTTTTCGTCGCTAGCGCCAGTTCTAGGTCTTGAACCAAAAACTGGCTATGTCACCCTCTTCCACTGCTAAAGGCGGTCTCATGATTCGAAGTATGTGACGTGCGAGTAGCTATTGCATGCGGGATTCTTAGGCGGACACAGTGTGGGGCTTTTGGTTCGAACCAGCCTGTACATGTGTCCGGCAGGGTATAGCTGCCTCTTTAGTGGCTCTCTCGTGGTATGCTATGATTGATAGGTCTTGGCGTTTTATCTGCTGCCCGCCCGAGGCTGATGACTGCCGGGAATTATATACCTTGGGTATGTGTTAGTATTAGTGTAATATATCTATTATACTACAATATATTTCTACAAGTATGGGAATAGGAAGTAAATGCGTTGCGGTACTACAAGTATTGCATCCTGCTTGCTGTTGCTGCTGCTTCATGTGCTGCAACGACTACTGCTTCTCCTATTATTACTGCTGCTGTTACTAATAATACAGCTGCTGCAACAAGTAGTACTCCTAGTATTACTGCTACTAGTATTGCTTCTACAAGTGGCTGTACTTCTACGACTACGATTCCGACTACGACTACTATTATTGGGACTGCCACTACGACGACTACTAACTACTACGACTATTACCACTGCTACTACTGTACTACGTCACTGCTATTACGGGGGTCCATAGTTAATAGAGCCTACGTTACACACAAAAGACTAGATATTTACCTCTTTTTACTACAAATATTTGGTCCTATTTACTATGGTCCCGTAAAAATGTACTACTGTACTACTATTACTGCTACCACTATTACTACTACTGCTACTACTACTACTACTACTACTACCACCACAACTACTACTACAATACTACCTAACTGCTAGCCCTATCCCCCACCACCGCCCGGGAAAGTTATCGGAAAATTATCAGAATGAAGCTGTGTCGAAGAATATGCGTGCACTATCAGCCAGTGTTGTCGAAGCTTGGCCGCAGGTGTCGAGGATATATGCTTGCACTATCAGCCAGTTTTTGTCGAGCTTGGCCGCAGGTGTCGAGTATATATGCGTGCACGATCAGCCAGTATTGTCGAAGCTTGGCCGCAGGTCGTGTTTCATACCTGGTACACTACTGACCCTGACGCCGATCGCGACACGCCTCACTAGGTGGACGAAAGCTTGGCGCAGCTGAGATCCGGCGGAAAGCCCCTATCTCCCCCCTTCGCCTGGACCAACAGCCTGCGAGAACACCTGCACGAAATGCTGCGGGCTTTCGAGGCGTGGAGCGTCAACGAATACGGGTGAATGCTGTCTTTCTTGCCCGCCTCCTTTCTACCCCCCGTTCCCCTCCTCCCCCCCCCCCTTTCCCCCCTCTGCCTGATCGGTGAAAGCCCAACGTGCTCCGTCCCGGCATTGTGTGCGAGGGTCTATGGTCATACGACTACCGCCATGCATGGTAATGAGTACACCCCCCCCCCCAGGTGCTCCGTCTCGCAACGGATTCGTGGTCAATGGTAAAAGGACTAAGGCAAGCAACAAATGGGTACGCCCCCCTCCCCCCCTTTCCCCCCTCCCGTCCGAATGCCTATTTTTTATCGCGGCGACTGTATTGCAGGGGGTGTGACGAGGGGGAAGAGTTTTGTCGTTTCGAAAAACACCGCACAAAAACATCTCCTGTTTAGAAGATGTTGACGCCTCGAGACAGATCATCGATTCCCACGTGATGACTCAGCCTAGATCTTTGACGGGGGCAGATACATCAAATTCCTGATGTGTGTGATCTCTATTACGGGGGACCATAGTAAATAGGACCCACTATTGTTGGAAAAAATAGCGAAATGCGTAGGTGTACCGTAGGTCCTGTTTAATATGGTCCCCCGTAATAGGTGATGTTGCCGTAGTGGGAGCCGTCTAACCTGCATGGCCTAGAACATGTTTCCTGGGTTGCATGTGTACGTGCATAGATCAGAACGGCAGGCTAGGATAGAGAATATCTTAAATAGATTATCTATATGTACTGGTAGATTATTTGTCCGCCCGAAGTATGCGGACATCCACCGGCGTGAGTTCCTAGCAAGACCTACCCTGTGTATTAGCCGTCGCAGGTACCTGGTAACCTTGATGCCTCGGAACACGGTAAGCCGCCACCCGGTAGCGACACCACCGTGTGGCCGTCGTCGCGGGTCGGGTGCAACGGTGAGGCGTTTCATGTGGAAACGTCGGGAAGGCGTTCCACGTATCATTTAGGACAGTCGGTGATGAAATTCAAGCGGAAGGGACGGTTACAGAAAGAGCTCTCAAGCGTAAGAAACGGTGGGGACTTCCAAGTGGAAGAAGTAAACGCGAAAGATATGTACACGTCGAAGGGGACGTCGAGGTACTCTCCAAGTAGAAAAGAACGGTAAGGAATTTACACGGGGGGGACCGGAGATATTCCATATGGAAATGATGGGTTGGGTCAGAGATAATTTTTCAAGTGGAATGAAAAGGGTCTGTGGTATTTTTAAGCGTCTGTGGCATTGCATGGCATGGCGCCCCTGCTGCATTGCGCTTTGAGCTCGGTATCAGTTAAGAGCTTGATAGATACCCTGGCATCATATGCAACACCCTCTGGTGCCGTCTATCATACCGTCTACCATTAATAGGTATCATGTATCATACCCGGTACCCTGGTATCATCCATCATACTCCGGAATACCCTGGTAAAATCGCGAGCCAAGTAAATGAATCAATTTTGGCACAAAAAAGTGAATCCCGATTTGGCCCGAATTACTCGGAGAATGTATGCAGGAGACGCCTACCCGGGCATCATACACCATACCCTGGCATCAAGTTCTCTCCCGCGCCGAAACGCTGATATAGTACTGCTCCTTTATGATGTAGCATGTCGTTCCGCTGCTGTTGTCTCAATTTTATATCGTTGCTCCTGACGTCCTACTCCCCCTCCCCACTTCGTCATACGACTGCCGCCATGCATAACATGAGTACACCCCTCCCTCTCTACTTACCCCCCCCATTTACACCCCCCCTCCGCCCGCCGACCCGTCTCGAAAGGGATGCGTGGTCAATGGTCAAATGACTAAGGCAAGCAACAAATGAGTACGCCCCCCCCCCCCCTCGCCGATCCCGCGTGCGCCTGCTTCCTTCAGTGGCCTGAGAACCAAGCAGGCGATGACCGAAAACAAATCTTTGTACGACAAGGTAAGTCAACAGCCACCCTAACCTTGCACCCACCACTTACACCGGGAGTGCTACTTTACACCCGCCACCACCGCGGGGGTTTCTTGTTGTTGTTGGATTTGTCGGTCCCAGGGAGACGCGCGGCAACAATCGGCGTGTTTGTCGTGGTGGTGGGGGTCATGGTCGTTGTGGTAGTGGTGATGGTCATGGTCGTGGTGGTAGTGGTGGTGGTGGTGGTGGTGGTGGTGTTGGTTTGTGTTGGTGGTGGTGTCATTGTTGTCACAACAAGGCGTCGCCGTTCATGTGCCAACTTTCTGCAAGTTGGAAAAAAAAGAAGAAAAATGAGACAAAACCTCCATACGTATAAAGCCAAGGCGACACGGTAGAACAATGAACGCAACGGTGAATGTGTACGCTTCGCTTCCCCCCCCCCCCCCCCCCCCACCCGCCCCTGAGTTGGATCACATTGTGCTGGGTGAACAACCTTATCTTCGCACAGCGGTAATGATTGTATGGTAAGGCACCCACGAGGCAGTTACGTACCAGGTAGGTATACCCGTTGCTACAGTATCTCGTAGGGTGACCACGCTGGGAATCCACTAAACTACTTCGGTGCTGCCACCCGTAAGCAAGAAAGTACGTACAGGGTGCCGAAGCCCGTCTCACAAGCGGTTCTTAGTAGGATGCAGCTCACCCTTCATGCGACTCGCCGAACGCCTCACGGCGCTTCGCAAAGCTTGGTGCAAGCAATGCCTTCCTGGTCGATAAAAACCCGACGTGCTCCGTCCCGGTGTTGTAACGATGTGAGGGTCTTATGGCCATACGACTATGGGCTTGCACGACATGAGCACACCGCCCCCCGCCACCCCCTGCCGGCCGCCCCTCGTTATGCTTACCCCCCTCCCTCCCTCGCGCTCGCCAATTTCGTAGCTTGCTCTAAAGTGGCCGACGGAGCTGAACATGACGGGCGATTGCCTGAAAAAGATGTACCTGAACGAGAAAAGGCGCATCAGGGCCAAGGCAAACAAGGGTACGATTGTGTGTTCTCATCCTCTCTCTCTCGCCCCCCCCAACCTCCCACCCCCCCCCCCCAGTTTCCCAAAAACGGGAAGCAATTTACCGGTTAAACAAAACTGGTACGTATGATACGCGTACAAGAAAGGGTTGCCGGTTGATTGTCAAATGACCAAGATGGTTGGTCCAAAAATAAGAACTAATTTTTGCGTAGCTTGGTATATTACTGTAGTACCGTACGTACCAGGGGTATTCTATAACCAGGTATAGGTACTGGTGAGCAAACAGAGTGTGAAAAAGGCGAGCTCGCTACACCCCTGACAGTGGCGTCGTCGCCTTGCTAAAAATCGTACTTGTTCCTGCTTGCATATTATACCTTGCGGTCCCTTGTTTTGCGCAGAGGCTGCGGCGGAAGCAGGGCCAACCTCACCGGCTGCGACCCCGACGGCGAGCGGAACACCAACAGCAGTGGCGGCAACCACGCCCGTCGCGGTGGGTTTTGCCCCGGGCGGATTTTTCGCGTCCATGCAGCCACCATCAACGCCAGCGATCCCAACGCCAACGCAGCAAATCGCGCCGGCGGTGGCGGCGGCGGGGGGGGGCGGTGGAATCGATGCCGCGGGAGGCGCTTGGGAGGTGGCGTCGCCGGTAGCGGCAGAACCGCCATCGTCGACACCGATGATGGCTCCGATTTCGTCTTTTCCAATGACGCCCTTTTCGTCGGCGCCCTCTGTGGCGTCAGCGCCCGCGCCATCGTCATCACCGTCAACAACATCATTATTGTTATCACCGCTTGGAGGGAGGCCTGCGGCTGCCCCCGATGCACCTCCGGGGACGAGGCGCGCGGGGGGTAGGGGCGGGGGAAGCCTGAGCTACGATGAGGTCTCGTCGGTGGCCATGTCCCCGGCGCTGTCGGCGGAGCTCCTGCCGCCAAGGGGCATGAGGTTCGACGCGCCGCCGATGTTTGACTGCAGGGCGTTCGAGGAGGAGGAAGAAGAGGAGGCATTTGTCGCGGGGGGGTTGCCGCCGCGGTAGTATATAGAGGTGGCAGCGAGTAGTGGTGACGGCTGTGGACAGGTGGTTGAGGGTTTTGTGGATACGGGGGAGCGGGGTTGGGAGGGGGGGGGGGGGGGGGGGCTCCCCTCTACCCCGCCCCGGGGCTGTTCGCTTCGAATAACAGCGAGAAAGGCGTATAACGGAATTGTTATATGTGATTGATTTAGTTTTTTTGTTTGTTAGTTGGTTGGTAGATTGTTTGATTGATTGATCTGCGGGCGCGTTGCATTCTCGGAGGAACAGGGATGGAGAATACCCCCTTGCACCCCGTGTATGCCTGGCCGTTAGTTTTAGGATGTTTTTTTTGTTTTCATTACCTTAGTTTATTTTTTGCCGTGCGCGAAGACGGAGAGAGGCAACGAGAGGAAGACACGGCGAACGAAGAAAATGTTTGTCCTGCTCCTCGGTCGGCAACGGGTTGTTTTGGTTCGCAGCTGCTTCCCGCTCTTACTGCTGTGTGGGTGTGTGCATGGGTGTGCGGTGGGTGGGTAGGCAGACGGTTGGGTGGGTGAGTAGGTGGGTGGGTGAGTGTGCGTGTGTCTGTATTTCACGCCGCCGTGTTTCAGCTTGCTTTGTCGAGGAGGCACAAGAAGGAGCCCCACTACCAATACCAGGTGCCGTATACGCGCAAGGTAACACACTCACTCCGTGGGACGATTTTCGGGCCCGTTTTTTGGGATGCACGCACGCGTCGCTCGTCGTTTTAGCACTCTCGCCGTCCTCAAGAAAACCGACCAGCTTGGAAATTCGTTGGAGGGGGTGTGCTATCCTTTGCAGACCTGTTGCACGGTGTGCGAGGCGTTTCGTTGCTCCGAATACGCATGAGAGACGGAAGAACGCCAAGGCTACGCAGCAGGCGGGTTCAGTTTTTTTATTGTAAGGTTTCTACTACTGCTTTTCCGTACAGCAGTTTTAGTGGTTGCTCTTCCGCCTTGTTGAGGTATCGAGATACAGGGGGCTACGTACTGCGTACAAGAGTTGTCGGAGGGGCTACATCGGATGTGCAATCCTAAAATACCTCCCCGCAACCTAGTAGGATGCAAAACACCACCCCAACTTGTTGGGGCGTAACATATTACGGCGACCTATTGGATGCTAAATATTGCCGCAACTTATCGATGCCACATTTTGCGACATCAGATAAGATAATCGATTTCCAGTTGATGATCTACTGTATGTAGATTTGTCAGGGCAGATAGATTCCTGATCTTCATGATCTAACAGTATAGCTCATGTTGCCGGGCGGGAACCGCGTAACCTGCATGATATAAGTAGGTATTTCCTGGGTTGCATCTGCACTAGGTACATCCTGCACATCATCTCATGACGGCAGGTTAAGATATATCTGCACTACCAGGTAGATTTCATCTACACTAGATCGTCGTCTGTACGACTTAGTACGACTACACATGATTACATTTTACAGAGAAACATACCGCATGCAAAAATATCCCCCCGACGTGTCAGATGATGCGAAATATTCCCGCAACTTTTCGGATGATGTAAAGCATTGCTCACGCAACAAAAGAAACAAGAAGCGAAGAAGAGGCAGGCTGCAACGACAGTAGTGGGCTCGTGGGCCCGCCCGCCCGCCCGCCCGTGATGCAGACCTCGGGCGTACGCATCACCCGTATTTAAGCTCTCGTTTCACTTGGAGTGGTAAAACACGCGGTGGCTGGTTAAATATAATATTTTTGCACACGGGCACACAAAACACGCACCAAACACCTCCCGACATTTTGGCGATGGCAACAATCGACGAACCCTCTGAAACTGGTGTCGCCGTCGACCTGCTTCTCTTCTCTTCACCCGCTTGCTTTTCCCCCCCCAATCTATAACCCGGACGCAGGCGAAAACAAATAAGAAAAAAGTCCACCCCCAGCGCCCAAGACCCAACAAGACGGAGCACGACACAATACACGCCTCAAACGACACACAAGGGAATCCGCCTCGGAGGTTCCACGCTGAAGCCATGCACAGCAAACCAGCACAAAGGTCCGAACGAACAATAAAAAACAAAACGAACAAAAAAGTTGTTTATTCCCGGATTCATTTTCGTGAATCCGTCGCCCTCAGTACCTCCTCCGCCTCTTCCTCCGCCGGCCCACCCAACATCGGGCGACAAACGGCGACAAAAAAAAACAAACACGAGAGTATTATCAACCCTTGGCGTACAAGAGTAGGAAGGTACACCATGACTATTTTAACTCCGACGCCGCCTGCGCCCCGCCCGCGCCCTGTCCCGCGGCCTCCAATGTTCTTCGCCGACCAGCTCCCAGCCGGAGCAGCGGCCAACACGAACCGCGCTCCGTCTGGTTCAAGCCGCCAGAGCTTACCCTACCTACCCTCGCGGTTTGCCAACAATCCGTCCTCCAAAACAAGGCACCGCATACAACACAGCCGCCGGAACTAATCACGGGGCCGCCAAAACATGAACAAATAAATACGGTTGAGCTCTCTGCCCTTTCCAACACTCCTCCGCGCGAGTGACGACAACCAGCCCATCGCTTCCGCATAACTCCTTGTTTTTACTGTATGGATCCCAACCCCTCACCCCCCCCCCCCCCCCTTCCCAGTCCCCCCAGCCCCCAGGCCCACCCGTGTAATACAACAGGCACCGCTCGCCACTCCAGGCGGCGACGGCGCAATCTTCTGAAATTTTAGTCAGACCGGGGCAGGGTGTTAGCGTTGGTGTTGGTGTCGGCGCCCGCGCTCGATCCGTCAAGCAACCGCGGTGTTGGCGCTGCCGCCACCTCCGCCCCCGCCCCCACCGCTGCACTCGCTGCCGTATCCCCCCCTGCCCCCGCCACTGCACCCGGAACGGCAACAGCGGGACCACGGTGGCCTTGCGCCGTGAAAGCCGAAGTCGCGGCGGCGGTAGGCAGCACAACAGGCAGCACAGCAGGCAACACAGCCTGCCGCACAGCAGGCAACGCGGCAGAAAATACGTGGGGTGCCTGCCGCGCTTGCTGCTGCGCCAGCGATATCACCGCGTCAGCCGGCGCTACTCCGCCTGCCCCCCCCACTCCCCGCCCCCCCGCCCCCGCCGCCGCCATCACTGTCATCCCCGCCGACGCAGCCGGCGTCGTCGCCGTCGTCGTCTGCGGCGCAAGCGGGGCCGCCCCCGCCGCCCTCGACACGGCCGTGGCCGAAGCCGCCCACACAGCGGCGTGGTGGGCCGCCGCCAACTGCGCTGGTGTCGGCAGTGGAGGCTGCGGCTCCCCCGCCGCACCCCGCGCGGTCGCCGCCCAAGCGTCCCTTGCCGCGCTCTCTGCCTTGGCTTGGAAATCGCGCATCTGTTCGGCGGTGTTCAGGCCTGGGAACCAGAGGCCCACTCCCGCGGGCGGCATTGCCAGGTTAAGACCCGGCATGACGAGGCCAGGGGTCCGTGCGGATGGAACTGGGCCCGTCGGTGCGGGCGCAATAGCGGCGGGCTGGGCAGGTAAATGGTTAACGCCCCCGCCACCACCACTTCCGGCTGCTGCTGCCGCCAATGCCACCCGTGCTGCAGCCGCCACCGCCGCCGCAGCCGTCGTGTTTCCTTCTTGACCTGCCGGTCTCGCGGGGGCCGGGGTCGGGCGGTGATACGCCGCCGCCGCAGCAGCAGTCGCCGCCGCCGTCGTCGTTGCTGGCATCGGTACTGGAACCAAAGGGCGTACCTCTGTTGTTGTAGTCGGCGCTTGGCCATAGAGGCCATGCGGCAGCCCGGCAGAAGCGGCGGCAAGCTGTGGCCGGATTTGATTGGCACTCGAGAGAGCGGCCGCCGCAGCCGCCGCACTGCCCCCACCACCGTCGGTGCCGCCGCGTGCCGCCGCCGCTGCCGCCGAACTCACAGCTGCGGTATAACCGGCGGGGGCATACGCCGGTACGGTCACTGGCGTTGCCGGGGCCGCTGGTGCAGCCGTAGAGGTGGCGTAGCCGTACGAGGCCGCTGCGCTGTACGGCACCGCGTGCGGTGTGGCATGCTGTGCAGCTTGCTGTGCGACAGAATGCTGCGCTGGGTGCTGCGCCACGTGTAGCGCCGCCTTCTGCGCAGCGTGTTGAGCCGCATTCTGAGCCGCGGTCTGGGCCGCGTGCTGGGCCGCGTGTTGCGCCACGTAGGGTGGCGTGTACGGCGGGGTCGGCACCACCATCGGGTGGTCCACCCGCGAGATTCCGCTACGGTGGCTCTTACACTTGCCCTTGTGCATGCACGGGCGCGTGCATAAGGGCGACGCGGGGCACTGATAAAAGAACGCCCACACGCGCGGCAGGTCCCCGGGAAGCCGGCTTCCCCCCCGGCGTGGGCGGGGGATCAAGTCCCACCGGAGGGCGCGGTCGAGGGCAAACACTCGTGTGGCGGCGGCCGCAAGCGACGAGCCCCCACCTAAGCGAGGCTCTGCGAAGCTCTCCGTCTTATACCACGGCTCCAGCCACCCTTCCTCTCGCGGAAGGGCGAAGTCCAACTCCAAGGCGAGGTTCGCTAGCCCTTCTGTAGTCTCCGCGCGTCTCACTCTTTCTCGCCAGTCTTCCAGGTCCATCGGCATCGACATAATCTCCACTCCGGGCTTTTTTTCCGGCTCCTTTGCTACAGGTGGCGGCTGTACTGGCGGCAGCAGCGCGTCTGGCAATGCAGCATGTTGCGGCTCAAGGACATCAATCTCCATCGTCTGGGCGACGCCCACCGTGGCTTCCGGCAAGGAAGCTGTTGTGGGCGCAGGCGCAGGCACAGGCGCAGGCGGTGAGGGCTCCGGTTCTTCCTTCACCACAGCCGGAGTGTCCGGCATTTCGACGTCAACTACGGGCTCCACCACCGCCTCCGACGCCGCTGCCGCCACCGCGGCTGCCGCTGTCGCTGCCGCTTCCACCACTGCTGCCTGCGTCGCCACCACCACCGCCGCTGCCATCACCTCTAGACCTTGTCCACCGTCTGATACTGCGGAATCCGCCGGGCTCGTACCCTTCACGTCGCCGTTCGAATTGATCGGTCCGGCAGCCGAGGACGCGTCGGCGACAACCTTGGGAGTGGCCGCCGGGGCTACCGACCGGCTCTCCAACTCCATCGACGAAGGTTTGCCTATCCCTGCATCCCCAGCTCCAGCCGCCTCCACCACCGCCTGCGCCACATTCGCTTCCGCCTCCACCCCTGCGCCTTCCTCGGCCACGCCCGTCGCGACCTCGTCGTCCTCAAAGTCTTCTTCGTCGCTGCTAGACTCCACTGACAGCCACTTCCCTTGTGCCTTCCTCACGAACGGTTGGTCTGGCACGGGTTCGGGTTCGGGCTCGGGCGTTGGCTTCGTTTCTGGCGAAGCTGGTGCCGCCGCCGCAGGGCCCGGTTCCATGCCGATGTCGACATCGTCGTTGCCGTAGCCAGCGCCGCTGCCGCCGGCGCCGCCGTCGTCATCGTCGTCATCGTCGCCGGCGGCCACCGCCGCCGCCGCTTCCGCGTCCGCCTCTGCCTGCTCTTCCGCCGCTTCCTCATAAGCCGCCTGCTGCTCGACCGCCTCCTTCAGCGCCGCAGCCAGCTCGGGCGCGATGCCCCTCGACGGAGAGAAGAACTGTCCCGGTGCCAACGCCACCGGCGACGTCGAACGCCTGCCCCCCACGTTAGACGACCTTCCGTTTGTCCCCGCCGCCATCTCACCCGCCGCACCAACACCCACCGCTGCCGCTGCCGCTGCCGCTGCCGCCGCTTCTACGTCTGCGGCGGCATCATCGCCGGCACCGCTGCTCTGCCGCTGCCGGGGCCTCCCCCTCGTCGAACCCCGTAAAGGGGCGGTGTTAACTCGCTCCCACTGCTGCGGGAGGCAAAGCGCCACGGCAAGCATCTCCACCTGAACCGGAACCGTTTCCGCAACACAACGGGACGACGCACGGACGACGGGGAGCAAGGGGCAGCCGACGGCAGACCGCGGACAGCGGACAGGGAACAGGGGACGGCGAACAGGGGACACAGCGGGCGGCGGACGGCGGACAGCGGACGCAGCCGGACGGTGGGTATAGGACAACAGACAGCAGGCAGCGGGCGAGTAAGCGGTGAACGCGGTTGTGCATGTATTTCCGCGTACCGCGTGGCGATAATAGAGCCAGTTGCATTGTTAAAGGGCCGCAACTTCATGAGGCTTCACTAACTACATGTTGTCCGCGCTAACGTGAGCGGTAGCGATAGCGTTCTCTCGAAGGAGTACGGAGCCAGGACGCGACCAGGATGCGATCGGGCAGACACAAATGAGCCGAAAAAGTGCGAAGGTAGGGAGCAGGGCACGAGTAGCCGGAAACGTGGGGAGAGGACGAGATTCTGCGCAGAAAGAAAGGAAACGCCCAAGGAGAGGCAGGCGGCGTGGGGGGGTGGGGGCGAGCAAGCCGGACCACTAACCGAAAACGCACCGCAAGAGGCAATAACCACCGTGCCCCGATAAAGCAGCATTTTTTTCCATCCTGTAGGGCTGTACCATCACGGTAGCGGAATAGTCCCGTTCCTGGCTCCCCCAGAAAAAACGGCGTAATCGATCCGTTTAGCGTACGTTCACAACTCATGACATACGACGCCACCCCACATCACGCATACCGCATGCCGCCCAATTGAGCAGAGTCGTCGGAGAAAAAAATATAAAAAAGAACAAGGGAAAAAGGTTCAGTTCTCAGTTACCCAAGTCCACCCTCACCTTGAGCTTTACCATCTCGGGTGATGCGAGTCCAGCAGCCGTCACCGATGGCTCCCAGTAGGTGCGCGAGGTGTTCAGGTCGTCCTCGTCAAATCCCGGCATGCTTGCCGACCCGGGTCTGCACTTTCGTGTAACACGGTCATCGCAAGGCGGTAGCCGACGAGAGGAGGGGGAGGCGGGGGGGGGGTGGCGTCAGGGGCGGTGAGTCTTCGATGTCCATCCGCGTGTACCTGAGTCACGCTGCCTATAAAGGAGTTTATACATCACCACCTGATATCTACTCCCGTTACAAGGGAGGTCTACTTATAGTCGGCCGTTTAAGGGGAACCGATGGTTCTCCATCTATCACCGGCGGGAAGCGAAACCTGAGAAAAGGAGAAAGAAGAAGACGAGGAGGAGCAGCAGCAGCAGCAGAACAAGCATGGCCTCCTTCAAACTTCGGGGCGCTATTAAAGCCCACACCGCCGCTGGCGTGCGCAAACGGGCGTAAGCGAGCATGACATATGCATACCATGAGCGTCACGTGAGCGTGCGCATGTAGCACTCGATGCATGGCAGGCGAGGACAGCGGCAAACGTAATACGAAGTATCATACGACGGCATGGTTTGTGTTGCAGAAACAAGCAACGACGACAACGACGACGACAACGGCGAGGTCCACCTCCATCGAATCTCAACGGGGGCCTACCTTGGCATCAACGTCTCAGTGCCCTCCGCCTTTCGTTCGGCGGCGGCGGCGGCCGCCGCCACCGCCGCCGTCCCGGTCGTGTACGGCCCGGCTCCTCCCGGCGGCGACGGCGTCGTCCCATCCCTTACCGCGAGAGTCGAGACCGCCGCACCGTCAGTGCCAGCAGCCCGTCCCTCCACCTTCACAGACCGCGCCCCCCAAACTCCGCCACCATCCCCCCTTCCCGCTGCTGCCGCCGCCACTACAGGCATCACGGACACAGATCCCTCACCCCCACCGCCCCAACCCCCACCCCCACCCCCGCCTCCAGCACTACCACCCCCACAACCACCACCACCACCACCACTGCCACTTAACCTGTCCTCCTCCGCCAAACCCGCCAAACCGCCCCCCGCCCCCACCCCGGGGTGGTAGCTCTGCCAGCCCGCTGCTGGCGCCAAGGCCGCGGCGGTCCTCGCCTGCTCCCGCGCCGCGACCCGCTTGGGCACGGCAATAGCCTCCACCGCGTCTGCTGCAACCGCGATGGCGGAGGCACCCCCCGCAGCTCGGGCTTCGACGTCCTTCCGTCTCTGCGCGGGGGTCCTCAAGTCAGGCGCGTGGAGAAGGCGCAGGGCCCTCGTCTCGGAGGCGACGTCGCGCGTGACCGCCGCCAGGGTGTTTCGGACCCATCCTTGCCCGTCGGCGTTGTCGGCCGGGTCGTCGGCGAGGTCTCTCTTCACGCGCGCTTTTTCGAGGCGCAGCTGTAGTAGGGGGCGAAAAAGAAAGGGAAAGTAATGGATTTGATTTGAGAGGGAATGGAGGGGATGCATGATGAATGGGCTTATTCAGAACGGAAGCAAGGGGAAAAGAGGAAATGAAGGGGATGAGAGCAATTAAGGGGATCAAAATGGACTGATCGGTATGAAGGGAAGGAATGGAACTGAACGGAATGGATGGATTTGAATGGCATGAAATCGAATGGGATGAAGGAATGCAAGGATTGGACGGAATGCAAGGAATGGACGGAATGCAGGGAACGAAGGGATTTCGTGATATTGAAGAAATAAATGGCGCGCGGTGAAGCGCACGGAAGCGTGGCCGTAGGGGGGGGTAAGGGGGGGGAAGAGGGGAACGCTGCAAGCTTCCACCAGCGAAACAGCCCAGCCGAGCACAGGACAGCACAGCACGCTCACCCGTTCGATGTCCCCGTCTCGATACGCCCCCTCCACGGCCAGCATCCTCACGTTGTCGTACCTCCCCATGTACTCCCCGAGCCGCAGCTCCATGGAGCGGGCGAACAGCCGCTGCTGCCGGACGCTCGCCGCGATGAAGCGGTAGTCGGTGGAGGCGTTCCCCGAGCCCGCCGCCTCCACGGGAAGGAAATCCTCAAAGGCCTGCTTCTCCATTTCCAGCCAGGAATCTCGGGCACTGTGGATCTGTTTGTCCGGTTGATCGATTGCATAAAGTGGTGCATTGTTTGTACACCACGACGACAAAAATTAGCGGCGAGAGGTGAGGAAGCGGGAACGCGGTAGCGGCGGATTGGAGGAGGGAGGGAGGGGGGCGGGGGGGAAGGGGGGGGGAGAGGGGGGGAGGGCAGAGGAGGGAAGTGGGGGTGAAGGGTGCACTAACGTTGTGCATGGCCGTAGGGGGGGGGGGGGCGCGGTTGGCTAGCGTTACCGACGGCAAGGTGAACACCGTCTCGGGCCGGCGGAGGCGCTTTTCGTCCCCGCTGGATTATCCAGGCTGTCGTATGGCATCCTTGTTTTCAAATCAATCAAGGAAACACGTATTTACAAACATGCAGGTTGTCAGCTGTGGGAATATCGATGACAAACATGATGTGTCGATGCTCATCTTTGCGAAGCTGCGCGGTGCTAATTGCACACACCGTACACCGCACGCGTGGTTGACAATATTGATTGCCCGCCAGAGAAAACATCATACACTAGCGGGTGCTTTGAGGCATAATATCCGTCATCCGTCAGACGCAACAACATACCCCCCTGTCAATCGATAACCAACCTCTCCTCCTGGTGCCATCGAAGCATTCTTCGTCATTCATCATTGGGAAGAAAAACGCCCCCCAGTACACAAACAGACCCGCTTCTCCACCCCACTCACCCTCTCCCACTGTGCCGGTCTCACGACGCGGTCGAGGTGGGCCCGGATTCGCTCGGCTTCCTCCTTTCTCCTCTCGTCCAGATAAGCGTTGCCCGCGGACTTTCCACTCTTACCGGTCGCACCTCCTCCCCACACCCCCCACGCGCTACCCCCGCCTCCACCCCCGCCACCGCCGCCAGCTGAGTGATCAGCCCGCTCCCTCGCCGCTCGCTTTGTCTTGAGGAAGTCGTCGATTTTTTCGGAGATGCCCCACACGTCCACTGCCTCGTGAAGCCTTTCGGGTGACGACAGAGAAAGGAAAGATGGTAAAAATAGCGGCTGTTGAAGCAAAAAGGCGCGGCGACATTTGTTCGTCACAGGCTATACAAATCTACCGGACTTTGTTGTTGTGGGTGGCTGTTGCTATATTGAGGTTTTGATATCGATGCTGCTGTTTTTGCTGCTGATATAGAACTACATACTTAGATCACAACCCCTGAGCGTGCTCGGTTGGTGCATTTCTGGCCTCTCAGAGCTCCCAAATCCAAACCGCCTCCTTTCATTACTTGCCGGACCTTTCCAGCAGTTCTTTGTTTTCTCGGTCCTTTCTTCCTTTTTTCTTCTTTCGTTTCGTGTGCATGCGTGTTCTCCGACCACAGCATCGCGGGAGGACCTGGCACCGTCGCGGGTGTCAGCGGGTGCTGGCGGGTGAAGGGGGGGGCTGCAAGGAGCGCGGTCGCCGCTTTCATGCCTAGGCGTCGCGTGTGCCTCGAGACACGACAGATGCATGAACGGGCTTTGTCTGGCTTCGATTTATGATTGTTGATAGAGTATGTACGAGTTATGAAGGTCGTTCGGGAGGGCAAGATAATATTCAAGCGGTGCTTATTTTTGCGACCACGCTGAAGTTGAAAGAGGGAGGTGTGCAGTTTGAACACCAACGTTATCGAGCTGGCGAACGACGGCCACGGTGAGCACCGGGTTTCACGCGAGGCGGGCGACGGGGCTGATTGTGGCACAGAGTGATAAAAGCTTTACCCGGACCGAATCGGTAGCGAGGTGGTCACGAGAGGGGCGGGCGGCGTACGAGGCTGAGAGAGAAGCTCTTCTGTGCGATTTGTTTATTTTCTTCTTTTTTCGACCGGGCTGCGGGTGTAAGGTGTTCCAATCAGGCAGAAAAATATTACCAGGTACACGAGAGGGGACGGGGATTTTTTTCCTTTTCGAGTTTTCGGTTTCATTTCCATTGTTTTTGCTGCTGTACCGTGCTGTGCTTTCGCTTTCTTCCTACATACAGTACAGACATAGAGCATATCGAAAGAAGAAAATAAGTACAGACAGGAGTACCCTACCTGGGGTATGTACGTACGTACGGCATCCGCGACGCGAAGCGTATATGTGGCATCCAAGCTGACGTCGGAGCTGTTTTTCCGTGAAGCATGGCGGCGGGACTCTTGGCATTATCAAGTCGCCAATTTTGCAATTACGATCCTTGAAAACACTAAACTCAATCGTGGACCTCTGTTCGCTTCGCATAATTTGATGTACTTTTTTCCTTCCTGAGCGAAGCGCCTTGTACATCAATATCAAGCTTATTCTGCTACAATCTAATGCCCACGAAAAGGCATAAGGAATTCTACATATAAGAAATAATAGGAAAACACAAACCAAACCCAGTCGGGGTCGCAGGATGATTACTAACTCCACTAATCGTACATATACATGAAAAAAAATGATACGACACAGGATTTTTTTACCAAGGGTTCGAGTCAGCGTTCGCCCTCTCTTTTTGAGATTGTCTTCGAGATTCGGCGTGCCCGTTTCGTTGATCGGTTTCAACCTAAAACCTGAAAAACTAAACAATTGTAATTTGCGGGTGCTTTCTATCTATCCTGCTGCTCTTCTCTACGTTTTACCGTTTCTTCTTTTTTCAACTCCGCTCAAGCATTAAACCCTTCACGGTTCGCCGCCACACCCCTATATGATAACTGCATCGATGTGGCGGGAAAAATTAGTTGCCAGCTTGGCCGCTACGATAGTAAGTGCTATATGCTCGTGCATTCCAGCCATCTATGACCCGACCTGCGCTCGTCCTTCCACACGATGACTGCTGTACGGCACTGCCTAGCAGGGGCTGCGGCCGCGCTTTCGAGACTAGCGGAAAAGAACAGTCATTCTCCCTTTGCCAACACCCTATATTGCCTCGCCAACTTCCGCAACCTCTCACAATTCAAACTTTTGGATCAAATTTGCAGAACCGGAAACAGCAGCAGTAGCAGCAGCAGCAAAACGGGATATACAATACATGTGAAATCAGTAGCAGTGCCTCACAAACCTGTTGCGGAGGAGCCTCTCGCCGTCTTTTCCGATGTCTAAGCTGCGCACGAGCTCCTGGATCTAGTGAAGAGCGAACCCAACAACAACATTGCCGTTGGTGGGGAGGGCGGCCACCACCGCGGCGGGGGTAGTCCGACGCGCAAATGAAAGGCCGGGGGGGGTAGGGAGGAAGAGAGGGAGGGAAGGAGAGAGAGAGGGAGAGACGAAAGTGAAGGAAGGGTGCGAAGATGCGACTTGCAGAAAAGTGTGTGTGAGAGTCACCCGACGGTCTGCCGCCATAGTACATATCAGCACGCAGAACACGCACAAAACGCACACCGTTTTGGCCACACCCCGTTCTGTCGACGAAAACAAATACTCGGGTCATTTCCATCCCGCCGTCTGCCACTTTCTCAGGCCTTTTCCCTCTGTACGGCAAGAGAAAACGTCGGATGGGGGCACAACGGCGCATAACTTTCTGTGGGGAAACAAAACTAAACTTACCATTCGCCGAGTGAGGGGGTGCTCAACGGTCGACGAGAGCAGCCCACGCCATCCCATTCCACCCCACCCCACCCCGCGTCAGTACCATCCCAGTATCACGCGTACCTTCTCCGGGCCGTCGTAGAGCCCCCACCAGCAGCCGTGCCTCCGCACCAGGATCAAGTGCTTGTCGCCAGCAAAGCGCCAGTACTCATTGCCGTACCGGTCTCGCCCGAGCGGACGGTTTCGGGTGCAACGTCGGCCCTCGTGGCCGGCCTTTGGCACGTTTTTTTTTGTTTTTTCACCGAGATAGCCGCCGCCGAGAAAGAGAGTGGTGGGGGGGGCAGAGCGACAGAAATAGGGGTGGAGAGCGCAAAACCGAGGGGGGGAGAGGGGGGGGGGGGGGGGAGGTAGAGAGGGAGGGAGACAGAGAGGGAGGGAGAAAAAGAGACAGATGAGGGGGGCGGGGAGGGGTGAGGGAGACATAAGGAGGGGAATAAAGAGAGGCGGGAGAAGAGGGGGGCAGAGAGAGGGGTACAGACAGAGAAAGAGAGGCGCGACAAGACCATGAACCTGTTGTTGATAGTCAGTTAGGATTTTAGGGTTAGGGCTTTTTTGTTTAGGGGCTACGGTGCGGGTTGGGGTCAGAGTGTGGTTGGGGATACATGGGGTCAAATAAGCTCTAAATAGGCCCGCCAAACAAAACAGAGACAGCAAGGCTCAGCCACAAAAAGGCCACCTGCACCTCTCGACTGAATCTGGGTCAACTCTTTCCGCGGCGGCTCAGTAGGCGGGCGGCCTGGGCGGTCAAAAAACATAAACGTAACAATGGACGCTTTTATGTTGTACCATACGTGCATGAATCAGCCCCGTCCCCCCACCCTCCGCCCCCAGGCATCACACCTGTACTTTGTTCGCAAGCTCCTCTTCGTCCATGTCGCTGTCAATATCCGCGGCCTCCTCGTCCACCTCGCCTTCCCCCGCCTTTGCCCTCACCGCCTCCGCCGCCACCCCGGCCGCTATCGCCATTGGCGCCACCTCTCCGCCATTATTTTCTCCTCCTGCTCTTGCTGCTCGTCCTGCTCCTCCTTCTCCTCCTGCTCCTCGTACCCCGCCACCGCTTCCACCGCCATTGCCGTCGGCACCACCGCCGCTGCCGGCAAGGGAACTCCCTGCCGCTTTGGGCGGGCCCCCGCCCACGTCCAGTATTTCCATCACAACCGTCGAATAATTTCCTGTTGCTGCTGCAGCCGCTGTTGCTGATGGAGCTGATGTTGCTGCTGTTCCTGTTGCTGCTAGTGCCATTGTTGCGGCCGACAGCTTGTTGACATTGCTGTTGCTGGTGATAGTGGCGCTGGTGCTGTTGATGGCGGTGGCGGTGGCAGGGGCGCCTACCCGTTCCGGCGACAGGGAGAGCGGCTGCAGGGCTGTGCCAGCAGCAACGGCAGCAACCTGGGCGCCCCCTGGAGCGGCCACGGAACCAGCAGCAGGAGGAGTAGTGGCACTTGCAACAGCTGGAGACGGCAGCGCTGGCGCTGTAGCGGTAGTGGGTGCTGTCGAAGTCGCGGCAGGCGCCGTGGAGGGGTAAAGGGATGAAGTGGTGCGAGCGGCTTGCCCGACCGTCGTTGTCGCCGCGCCGGCGATAATCTGTCTGTGCTGCAGTTGCTGCAGCTGTTGTTGCTGCTGCTGATGTAGCTGTTGCAGCTGCATCTGTTGCTGTATCTGCTGTTGTCGCCGCAGCTGCTGCAGCTGGAGCTGGAGCTGTTGCTGCAGCTGCACCTGCTGTTGCTTCTGCTGCTGTTGCTGCTGCTGTTGCTGCAGTTGCTGTTGCTGGGGCGGCTGTTGCTGTAGTCTCTGCCGCAGCAGCTGCTGCTGCTGCACCTGCTGCTGCTGTAGCTGCTGTTGCTGCTTAACTTGTTGCTGCTGAAGTTGCTGCTGCTGCAGTTGCTGCTGCTGCACCTGCTGCTTTTGGAGCTGCTGCAGCTGCTGCTGGTGCTGCTTCTTCTGAACCTGCTGCTGCTGTTGTAGCTGTTGTTGTTGTTGTTGTTGCTTCTGCTGTTGAAGTTGCTGCTGCTGTTGCTGCTGTTGAAGCTGCTGCTGCGGTTGCTGTTTTTCCTGTTGCTGCTGCAGCTGCTGGTGATAAGCTGACACCGAGTGCGCTGTCTGCCCCCCCTCAGTCCACTGCCCCAGGGCGTGCGGCGGAGAGTACCTCTGGTGCCGGTTGTACGGGTCGTAGCGCTGAGAAGCCGGAGGGTTGATGAACTGCGGGTAGGCATAGCTCCGCTCTTCCCGTCTCCTCAGCCGTCGCTCCTGTCACCGCCGCCACCGCCCCCGCCGCCGTCGCCACCGTTCAACAACGAAGGCAACGCATAAACAAATTGTTAATAGTGAACATTAAAAAGCAGTTTAGTTGAGTTGACGTCGGCGGCTGATGGTATGCTCCTTGAGGTAGTTATGAATAGTTGACTGTACGTCCGCAGCTGGAGTCATGTTTGCCATATCAGTCCCTTGACTCTAATAGGAGACTAAAACGAAACAAGGGGTTATCAACAACTTTCATAGGCGTTTTCTCCTGAGGGTGGAATGGTGTGTCCCCTGCTCATGATAATTTTATCGAACAACCATTTACGATTAAAAAAAAAAAAAAAAACTAAAAATGAAGTCTTCAACAAAAAATAAATTGTAATTATATCCTTTATACAAAATAAATCAGACCACCCGCTCAATAGCACCGCAGCAAAGAGGGAAGATTTTTATAGAAGTTGACATGAACTCTCAAGTGTGCCATTGGGCAATCTTCCAGAGGAACCCAGTGGGATTTCCCGATTCTGCAGGCGCACAACTCCAACGATTGGTAAAATACCGGTAGCCCTGTCGGGACACACCAACATCAAAAGTAAAGCCATTCGACCAGCACAAAACGAGCTATTAAAACAAAGTAGAATAAAAAACGAATACGGAGTACCTGGTACATCTTATACCAGGCACGTCAAATAAACAGAACACGTAAGGAATGTACGTAAAACGAATAAGAAAAAAAAAAAAACTTACATCTCGCATCGCCAAGTACCGCGCCCTCCACAGTCTCCTCGTGCACTCCGCGTGCGCCGCGATCCGAGAAGCGAAAACGTTTCCATCCCTCTCCTTCACCGGCGCCGCAGCGTCGGGCGCCCCCACCCTAACCCCCACAGCCTCTGATCCCTCCACCGCCGGCCCTACCTCCGCCGCCGCCGCCGCCGCCGCTGGTGCCTTATCTTCCCTGCCGCCGCCGTCGCCCTCCTCATCTTCGGAACCTTCCTCGGAATCCTCGTCGGAGTCGTCCATGGCGGCTAGCGGTTTCCTCGGCGCCGTGCTCGGGCGGGAGCGGTACAACTGACGAAGCCAGGTCGGCGCGAGAGGCGACGCGAGGACCTCGGCTCCTGAAAGGCCACGCCAAACGTAAAGCGTAATGTACAAGTATGGGAGAAGACGCGGGCATGATAGTCAGTGGGGTGGGCGGGTGGGTGGGTGGGTGGGTAAGTGGGCGGGTGGGTGGGCCGGGGGTGGGGACGGGGGCAGGGGTATTGAACTACTATGTGCTGTCTTCTCTCTGGCGTTGTTATGTCTTGTGTTTCGCGCTTCACCAGCCGTAAGCATTGATAGAAAAAAGGACCAACGTCGATATCGGCCACGACACGTTGAGGCGCATTGTGTTTCAGGGGAGTGCTATTTTGCGCACCATGGGACGTCGTGCGCGAAACAACCTGCACAGATCCCGCCCGAGTCGCAGCCCCATCCATCCAATCAAAAGGCGGCACGGCGTCGACTAAGGTCCGATTCCGAACGCAAAGATGCACACGCCACCCCCATCTCTTTTCTGCCTCCTTGACAACGTTCACACGCCACTCCCAGCACATGACTCCGAGGACTCCCGCCTCCATACAACCACACACCGCGAGAAAAATGAAGGATCTGAACGTCAGGAATACCCGACAACATCAACCAACGGCAGAGCAACAACGACGGCGACGACAGTCAGGGGTGGCAAGCAGCGTAAAAGACAACACCCCCCGTTCCTTGTCCCTTCCTCCGCCGTCTCCCACCTCCCGCCTTCCCCCTCCTAACCCCCCCCCTGGTCGATACGACCATGGCCATGCATGATACTGAGTACACCCCCCCTCCTCCCTTCCCCCTTTCCCCATGTCCCCTTCTCGCCCAACAACGAGCACCGAACGAATCCAAACAAACAAAAAAATCGGCTCGCTGCTACTGCAGCTACTGTTGCTGTCGCTGCTGCTACTGCTACTGCAGCTACTGCTGCTGTCGCTGCTACTACTGCTACTGCTACAGCTACTAGTGCAACTACTACTACGACTGCCACTGCTACTACTGCTGCTACATATCTCACCCTCCTCCGGAGTAACCTCAACAACGCCTCCTCCTCCCCCGCCTCCGCCGCCACCTTCACCTCCCCCCCTCCTCAGGTCCGTGAAGCGAGGCAAGAGCTTGGCCGGGAGGGACTTCAGCTCGGGGGGCACCAGCACCCACCCGTCACTCCCCCCGTCTAGAAGGTCGGACCCGCCGGACACACTAGCGCCGCCGCCGCAGAGGCAACAGATCCCCCCGCCGAACTCGACGTCGAGGGCATCTTTTAATTATTTTTGGCGGCGGTTTTGTAGAGAAGGTAGGAACAAAGGAAGGCAGGCCGGCACGCGCGAGGGAGGGGAGGGGGGGGAGTAGGGGGGAGGGGGCAAGAGGGGAAGGGGGGTGGGAAGGTGGACGTCGTGGGGGGTAGGAAGTACGAGGGGAGAAGGGGAATGAGATAGGGAGAGGGGGCTGGAATGAGGGGGTTGGGGAAAGGGGGGGGGGAGGATGGGGGGGGTTGGCGGAGGAGGAGGGGGGGGGGGGGGGGCGGGCACCAAGGGAGGTCCCCCAACGCTTCCATCATATACGCGGGGCGAAGAGAGGGGGTAGGTGGAGGGGCGGGCAAAATTATCACGAAAAAGTAAGACACGCGAGCTCCGCTCTGCTTCGACTTGCTCGCATCCATTTATCATGTCGGGGCGGGGGGGTTGCAGAAGTGATTCGGCACACACCCACACACTCAAACCCACACACGTGAGCACGAAATTGTATATGGGATGAAAAATGGGGTACGGCTGTATGTAACTGTAGTCGGATAGCGTGGCGACCAAGGAATGTGCCGCAGACAACAAAAAGAGGCGACCTACTACGGCCCCAGTTCTCTCGGCCGCTGTCGTCCGAAACACTACATAACCTACACTACAGCTGATGCTGAAAGTTGTCAACGAAACGAAAGCAACACCAACACGCACGAAACAAACTTTCCGTGGCCGAGATACGATAGAAGGTTGCCTGTACCAGTACCGCTTCGAAACGGCAGACCCGAGCATCTTCTCAAAGACAGGAAGGGGATTATGTACCACACCAGAAGACAGCAGGATCCCCCGCATTTCTTCATTCTGTCGGCGAATTGACACAGATACGCTTGACCAACCGGTTGCGAGCTCCCAACGAACACTTAACTCTACCTACTACTGCTGTAAGTAGTTCCCGAACTTTCCCCCCATTGGTCACCGTAATTGCGGCTACAATGGTTACCGTACTCGAA
Source organism: Nereocystis luetkeana (assembly GCA_031213475.1). Taxonomy (NCBI): domain Eukaryota; class Phaeophyceae; order Laminariales; family Laminariaceae; genus Nereocystis; species Nereocystis luetkeana. The sequence goes on from JARUPZ010000018.1 coordinate 1,204,158, forward strand.
GGTAACAACGGTTACCGTACCCACGGGTGCAGTGGTTAGCGTACTCAGAGGTAACAATGTTTATCTTACTTGAGGGTAACAACTACTACCGCACTTGCAGGGTAACAATGGTTACCGTACACGCGGGTAGAATGGCTACCGTAGTTTCGAGTAACAATGCTTACCTTACAAGCGGGTAACAGTCGTTACTGTACTTGAAGGTAACAAGGGGTACCCTACCCGCGGGTACAACGGCTACCGTACCGTACCTGCAGGGTGACAACGGTTACCGCACCAGCGGGTACAACGGTTACCTCACTCGCACGGGAACAACGGGTACTGTACTCGCAGACAACAATGGCCACCGCACTTGCGGGCACAATGGTTATCGTACCTGCGGGGACGAGGGACAGCCCTCGAACTGCCGATTCGTCGTCTCCTGGTGCTTCGAACGGTTGGCCGCCGTCAAGTTCGGGTTGCCCCGACCCCTCACTGCCGCCGCCGACGCCTCCGCACTTCTCTTCCTTTTGTCTAGCCATCTCCAAATCCTTCTTCTGCAACTCCTGCCGCGTAAAGGGGTTTGTAGAAGGTGGGTGAAGGGATAGAGGGAAACGGGGATACACAAAAAGGGGGGTATAAGGAGAGAGATAGGGGGAGATAGAGAGAGGAGGGCGGGAAAGAGAGACAGACGGGGAAGGAGACAGGGAGACGGAGAGGGTGTGAGAGAGAGGTAACATAGGTAAGAGACAGAGGGGGTTCAAAGAGGGAACACCGCGCAACAGCTGTGCACCTTTCCCAGGCTCATGGCCACGCCCTTCGCCCCAACCGCCCACAGTACCCACAACTGCTACAGCCCTCGGGGCAGGTTTGGCCCCAGCATTTAACACCAACGACACCAAACGCCATCAACAATCAGACCCCCCTATCAATCATCGCAGTTCACCAACTGAACCACCGAACCACCGAACCACCGAAACGCCGAGCGCTCACGGCGCACGCGTCTAAAACAACACCCGAGCTCGAACACCCGACCCAACCCAATCCAACCCAACCGGACCCGACCCGACCCGACCCGACCCGACCCGGCCGCACCAGCCGCCCCCCAGCCGCAACCTCACCTCCATGTGATTCAGAAACACTCCGGTCATCGACGCCTCGTCGCAAAGCAGGCCGAGAACGGTGGCACGTTCCTCCGTCGACCACCTCGCCACACCGCCCACATCTGCCCCCTCCCCCCCCGCCCCTCCCCCCCTTTTCCCTCCCTCTCCCGCCTGTGAAGCCTCGTCCCGCCTCCCCATTCCCTTCCCCCCTCCCGCCCTCGCCTCTGTCACCACTGTGACAGCGGTGGCGGCGGCCCCAGCGGCGCCAGCATCGATCGCTCCTCGAAGAACACGGAGCCCGCGGTCTAGACTCCCTCCGTCTCCGGTCCCCGTCCACCCCGGGAGGCCCGCCGCGCCCGACGCCTCCGCGTCGTGCCGCAGATGTCCGAAGTACACGGGGTGCACCGCAGCCGGGTCCCACAGGCCGTACGCGCGCCCCGAGGGCGGCGACTCGTGCTTGAGGAGCGGTCGCCTCCCGGCGAACGCGGGGTGCACCGAGATAGGGTCGAGGGGGAGGCGTTCGGGGCGTCCGCTGCCGCTGCCGCTACCGCTGCCGCTGCCACTGCCGCCACCAGCAGCGGCGGAGGCAGCGGTTGAGGTGCCGGCGGAGGAGGCAAAGGTGAGCGAGGCGGAAGAAACAGAAACGCCGCGGGAGGGGGAGGCTCTCTGTCTCTCTCCGTCTTCCGTGACAGCTTCTCCCCGCCGCCGTCCCGGTTCAACCCCTCCGAAGGGGCCCCCCCCAGAGGGAAGGTAGCTCCGGCCGGCACCGACGTTGTTGTCAGCGTTCGGGAGCCCATTGAACGTGGCGTCCGGGTCGGGGCTGTGACTGGCGTTGCTGCTTGCGATGCTTCCACCGCCGCCGCCGAGGCAGCCGTTCGGCTTCGCCGCTTCTTCCTCGTGCTTGGCCTGCCCAGCAACAGCTCCTGCTCCGCGTGCATCACCACCATCTCCACCGTCCACCTCGCCACCCCCACTCCCGCCGCCGCCGCCGCCGCCGCCACCGCCTCCGCTACCGACGACGACGTCCATGCTTGTCGGGTTAGCGGTAGCCCCGGCCTTCGGTGCTTCCGGAACCATCGCGGCCGCCGCCGCTTCGCTCGCGTCGGTGTTGGCGCTTACGGTCGCCTTAACAGGCGCCGCCCCCGCGGCGGGCTGGGCACCCGCCTCCGTCTTGATGGCAACCCCCAATACCAGAGGGGCAGCCAAGAGGGCTGGATTAGCATTGGCGTTGATGTTGGCGTTGGTGTTGGCACCGGTGGTGGTGTCAGCGGTGGCGGCGGCGGTACGAGTTGTCACGGCGGCAGTGACGGCTGCATCGCCTTGCGGGGTGCCACCCTCTCTCTTCACCTGCGCGACAAATTTGGACATCCACGACAATGGCGAAGACGAAAGGGTCGACAAAGGCAGCACCAGAACGTTGGTCGAGTGCTTGCGCTGACTGACGCAAAAACACGCGAGGGGGGTAAGCCAAGCTGCACCATTGGGGCACGGCGATGGATGGGCACAGCCGTCGATCGATCGCGTGCTTTTGTCCTACCGTGCGCTGGAAAGTTTTTAAGAAATACACAGAATGTGGCTTTTACGCAATAAAAACGTCGCGCATCGTCGTCCCTGAAACCAAAAGCCCGTCATCTCAGGTTCATCCGGTCGCCATAAAAACTGATTTGTTTCGCGGGACACAACAAACAGGGGTGTATACACCTAACTCATCTTTCATCCTGACACCAACTCGAAACGAAAGGGCTAGACACAAGGGGAGGAAACAGGGAAAAGCATACAAACTAAACTAGAAAGGCATCAACCGAAGACACAAAATAGATGATAACTCTTGTGGGGCCCGTCGAAAGCAACAACACAAACGAGAAGATTGTACACACGGCCTATTAAAAGTGCGAGCGAGGAGCCTACGGTTTTCTCATGCAATATGCGCGTCTCGTGGCATGCGGTTCCTTGACTTGGAGTCCGGCGTTGCAAGCATCATCTCCTAGCAGTCTAAACAAATAGCAGCCGTCGCGTGGCTTCTTGTGGCTGATGCTGCAATCGTTAATCTTGTTAGTCAGTTTTCCCTCTCAAGTACTACAAAAGGGGAAGAAAAGTCTTCAGATCCGACGACTCCCTATTGATCCCCCCTTGAGAACGCCACTCTGCCCGCTGGTTTCTGCGTAAACGACGGATAAAACCCGACATGCTCTGTCCCGGCATTGTAGGGATGAAAGGATACATGGTCATACGACTACGGGCATACCTGGTAGTTGATATCGAGTACACCCCCTCTCAACCCATCTAGTACTATGATGCCGGATCTCGGGCAACGATGTGCGCGGCACACCCACGCAGCAAAAAACTTACAAAACAAAGCAACGCGTGTTGGTATGAAATGTACAGCGATTCTGTTTTACCGATTGTCGCGTAAGTCACCACTACGCACCCTCGCCCCGCATCCGCAGCCGACCACACCCAAGGGTGCATCCCTGGCAAAAGGGGATGCATACTCGGTGGCGCCGGGCCAGAACAAACAACAGCGCTGGGCTATACATCTAAATAACGGGATCAAAAACAAAAAACAACAACAAAGCTGAAAGCAAAAAGCGAGAGGCCAAAACGAGATATCAAGAAGACAAATCGAACGCATCCAAGGTTATTTTGGGTGTTCTGTAACGTATACACTCTGGGGGGTACCCGACTGCCTACCCGAGTACCACTCTGGGGGGTACCCGAGTACCTACCCGAGTATCACTGGAGGTTACCCGGGTACCCATCCGAGTATTACTCTGGGGGGTCCCCGGGTACCTTCCCGAGTATCACACTGGGGACTATCCTTGAACCTACCCGAGTATGATTGGGGGATACCCGGGTACCTACTCGAGTATCACCAAAACAACCAGGTTTGTACCCGGGTACCCCAGAGTATATATATCATACCCGTACTAAACATACCCGGCGAGATTCTCTACCCGGTGTCGGTCTACATGTCGACGAAGCTTAGCGCATGCACACGATCTCTGCACTCGCCTTCGTGTGCCCCTCGTCCACCCCCCCTGCCCCCCCTCTCGCCTCCGGCGCCGCCACGTCCGACACCCCCGACTGGCTGGGAGAATCAGAAGAGGAGGCCAGGAGCAAGGCCGCAGCCCCCCCCCCGCCAGCCAGCCCTGCCTCCTTCATGCTCTCGGCGTCCCTTCGCCTCTCCGGCTGCAACACCCACGCCTCGTATAGGGACTCCGTCAAGAGGGAGAGCGAGTCCGCAGCGTGCCAGAAGTCCGTGGTTTCCTGCGCCCACCCCGAAAGGGTTTATTGTCATCGTCGTCGTTTCGTTGTTGTCGCGTTTGTCGTCATCAGTGTCGTCCATACCAACCAACGGCCGGGGCAAGCAAAGCAACAACAACAACAACAACAAAATCGAAAACGATGGTTGAACGTGTTTGGTTCGTTCGGTGTGCGACGGCAGCAAAATAGGTGTGGTGGCGCACTCGTGGCATCAAGCAGGGGGTGAGTGTGCCTTTGTCTCGCCCCCCGTGTACCCGAGTGTTTTTCTTCCCCGACACCGCAGCTTTTTCATCCTCAGCAGCGCCCACACCACCTACAATACATCATAATACAGCGCATACAGCAACTTACAGCGCCTGCTGCACGCAACTTCGAATTACGTCACTGGCAGCATCTGCAGCACACACAGCACGTGAAGCACCTACCACACCTACAGCACATAGCAAACACGGTGCATACATAGTCTCAAGCACGTAAAAGCACAGACAGCACAGAACACGTACGTGCAGCAGACATCATACACACCGCAGTTCTGTTAACAGTGTAAAGGTGCATACTTCTCGCTGTATGTACAAGCATACCTGATTGAAGGCCATGGCGTTGGACCACACGAGGCGCAGGTCGTCGACGAACTGCTGGTGCCACTGGTAGCGCCGGCTCCACAGCCGTCGACGCACGGTGCTCTGCCCGCATCATCACGACCGATGACGATGATAAAAACAATTAACTGAAACTCGCATCCCGTTTTTTTGGCAGACGAACTCAACCCTGAATCCCGACATATACAGCAGGCACACTAACCCAAGGTTCCTCATTAACCCCGACATATTTGTATGCTCAGAATGTAGCAAGCAGCAACGCCTCCCCCAGGGAAAGACGCTTCGCGGTCTCATTCCGCGGCTATGAGTCTCTCACTCACGTGGAAAATACGCTAGAGGTAGGAAACCGGTCATTTTGCGATCGCGCCAAGGCCTCGTTTGGCTTAAACATACTGGTTTCAGTGTGGGGGGCGGTCAGCCGAGGGGTCAAATAGCGGTCTCCCCTATACCTGGTACAGTATTACGGCGGAACCTAAAGAGTAATCAGAACCAACTATTGTTGGTAAACATAGAGGGTCACCTGGAATATTATTTATATATCCTCATATACGGAATGTACTCCCTGCATGAGACCATATACAATAGTTCGCGCGATCCAAGTATCACACACAGCCTGCAAAGATGAGTTTCGACCGAATCCTCGAATCTCACAGCTGTTGTTTTTATTTCATAACTATATACCTGCTATATATTAAATATATATACATATATATATAATATATATAAATGTTTTTCGGGTCCATTGTGGGTTCTAACTACTAGCGTCCCCCGCAGTAGCATAATTGTTGCTCACCAGGTCCATGGGTTTCGACACCACGTCGGAGTACCCGGGGACAACGGCAGGGTCCACCGGTCTCACGAACGCCGCCGCCAGCGGGCGCGAGATTATAATCGCCACCATATCTCCACACCTGGCAGGAGCGAAAAACAAAGGGCGCGAAGTCGGCACCACCATCGCGTCGTCGGCGCAACGTTCGTTGGAGGGAAGGAGCAAAGAAAGGTTAAGACACTTTTTGCTGCTACAGGTAGGTACTTGAATACATGCTACTTAACATTTAAAAAAGTTGAGACGTAAGACTATTACCTATTGTACCGCTACTGCAGCTACTGATGTATGCTGCAACTACTGCTACTGATGCAACTACTGCTGCTACTGCTGCTGCTGCCGCTACCACTACTACCACCACCACTATTATTACTACTATCACAGCTGTATGACACTGCAGACAGTTGCAGAGTACCGGGTCGGCTCTGAAAATAACTCGTGGTCTCTTGTTTCTGCGCGCTTTCGCCGAGCGACTACCAGTCACACTGGTGTGTATTTCTCCTGTATGATACCACTGCACCCTCATTTTCGAGGAGAAATCGCTTGGAATTAGAGTGGGGTCATTTTTGGAGTAGAAACAAACAGGACAGAGAAGAAAAACAAACAAAACCCATGCCCGAGGCCCCCTTTGTTCCTTCCACGCAACACACAAGGAAACACAAACTAAACAAAAAAACATGCGCCGCAACCGTGACAAGGGGACACTCCAACCACCAAGCCCTGTCTAGCAAAAAAAACAGCAGAGACCGACCGCATCGCACCTCGCGAGCCATCCCGGCGGCCGGACGCTGAGAAGAGCCGCCATCTCGCTCGTGCGCATCTCCGGGTGCGCCCTGTGATTGGCCAGAGCAACCAATGCATCGCCGGCCACCTCCGGCCAGGTCAAGAGGTTGATCGGTCTGCTCATCAAGGGGACCCAAACAGCGCCAGGTATGGAGCGGAGGGGGAGAGGGGAGGGGGTCCTCGTGTCATGCATGGCTGCAGTCGTCTGACCACAGTACCTGTCGCCCCGGTTAATCTCGAACACTACTAAGGTGGAGGTGCTGAGGTCGAGGGTTCGAGTCTCCGTAAGGAGTTTTTTATTCTCCAATGACCCCAGCTTATCGAAAGCGCATATTGCAGCGTGGGTAAGCACAACTAGACGCGAGTCGACGAAGGGAAGAAAGTGCTAGTCTCTTCTCGCGATAAAAACGCAAGACTCGTACCGTAGTGGGGAGGGGAAAGAAGAGCCTACTTAGTGACCCCGGATCTGACTTGCGACTATAGGAGAGAGCAGAACCAAAAAGGGCGAAGATAATGAATGGGACGGAAAAAAAAAAAAAAACGGAGGCGGAGGCGGAGGAGGGGTTGAGGGAGACCCTAATAATACCAGTCAATTGTGTGGTCGAAGAAATTGTTGCACCAAGATGGTCACCAGAAGTACACCCGAGGGCGTTGTCGATCTTCGTCTGAGAGCTTAAATGGCGCGGTCGTTTCCGAAAACGCGAAATGCACGCACAGAGAAACAATTGAAACCGGATTGGGAAAGGTGCGTACGAAAACCGGTATCCTGTCCCCCCCCAGCCCACTCCACCTTTGTGCCAAGACGTCGTCTACAAGCTTCTTGGACATGTGCCTTCTCAGGACGTCTCTAACTTCCACCAAGAGCAGCTTGGTCAGCAGCATGCAGGCCTCGGAAAATGCTAGCTCCGACGGCGATGGGATGACGGCGGCCTGAGGGAGGGAGGGATGGTGGATGGTGGGTGGAGTCAAAGTCAAGGGAAGGGGGGAGGGGTCATGTTCACATAGCTAGGTATCTGGTACCAGATACCTGGTATATGCCAAGACAACACCCGGACAACACACGATACACTAAGCAACACACACAAAAATTAACACAACACTGCACCAACATGACAAAGCACGTACCGACACAACACACCACTAGACACAGCGAAACCATTTAACCTCGATACAACACAAAGCACAACACAACACCTACACAAGAGAACATCAAACACCGCTACGCCAAAACTACTCAACGCAACACACCTTGCCCATGGGGGGTGTGAGGGCGTCGATCATCCGCCTCGCAGGAGGAAGGACAAAACCGACGAGATCGCGCGACGAAGACAGAAAATCCCACGCCATGAGAGACTGCTCCACAGCCCACGAGCACCCGGACAGCGCAGGATTGCTGGGCATGCGGAGACAGGAGGTGGGTTGGGTCGGACCAGGTTGGGTTGGGTCGGACCGGGTTGAGTTGGGTTGGGTTGGGTTGCGTTGGGTTGGGTTGGGTTGAGTTGGGTTGGGTTGGGTTGGGTTGGGTTGGGTTGGGTTGGGTTGGGTTGGGTTGGGTTGGGTTGGGTTGGGTCGGGTTGGGTTGGGTTGGGTTGGGTTGGGTTGGGTTGGGTGGGGTGGGGTGAGGCTGGGTTAGTTGGGTGGGTAGGAGTGGGTTGGGGTAGGGTGAGGTGGGCTAGGTTCTAAAAGGCTAGCCTTGGTTGGACTGGATAATATTAGGCTAGGTTGGGGTGGGTAGAGTTGGGTTAGGCTCGGTTGGGGCGGGGTAGGTTTGGTCAGGCTAGGTTGAAACGCGTTGGATTAGGCTAGGCTAGACTAGGTTGGCAGGTGGTAGGCTATAATGGCGTGCGTTGGGTTGGGTTCGGTTGGCGTGCGGAGAATACAAAAATAGGTGGGTAGCTTGTAGCCTTGGGGATGTGCAGTAGGGAAATAATACATGGCCGGGGAGATCCCGCGGCTGCTCCGAGCAGGTGGACGCAGGACGTCATGCTCCATGATTTTGCGAGGCGCGAGAATCTGAAAAGGGTGACCGGTTGGCTACTCGTAAAGCTCTCAAGACCATAAGCGCTGCCGGATCCAGCCTATTGCAAATGTTCCGCTGGTGCTGAACTGACATACATGCATGCATGCGTCTGCTGGTAGTCAAAACTCCAACGCGCTCCTCCTCGTTCCGTTGACACGCTACGAACACACAAGCGGCTAAGGCAACATTTCATGCCACACGCCAGGTAGAAATTTGATCTAAAAGAGCGGTGCAAAAATATATAATGGTGCCAGATATACGTACGTCGCATAGGATACGCATTTTCGAACCCAAAGAAGATGCCATGCCACACGTACCTTGCGAAAAGCGGTGCCGGGTCTCCCAACGTAGGCGGAATCAGCCGGCTCGACTCGGGAACACCGACGGAGCCTTCCCCGCCCGTCGATGACGCCTTTCTGCTGAGAGGCAGAACAAAAAATAGAAAAAACAACAAAAAAGCCGCTCAGAGGGGGGAGGGGTGAGTCCAGCTTAAATTTCTCACTAAGAATATAGACAAAGATATATTGGACCTTGGGGAATCAGTTTTACGTTCGGCGACGTAGTCACAGGCGTCCCTTCCCCCCACCCGCGCGGCACATGCCTTGGTTTTTATCGCGCAGCAGGTCTTCAGCATTCCAAACGCTCGTCGATTTTCAACCGCAAGCAATACACCTTCAAAGGATTACGAGTACCAGGTACCAGGTATAACAACGTGGTAGAAAGGTGAGTAAACTACTGTACGATAGCATACAACACAGCACACCGCACACAACACAGCGGACAACCCACAACATACAGCATATAACACACAACACGTAACACATAACACAGAACACACAACACACGACACACAACACACAACACACGACACACGACACACGACACACAGCACACAGCACACTAAACACGACACACAACCAACAATACACGCGGCAGCCAACATGCAACCGACTGCCACTCCTACATCGGGGGATAACGTGAAATAAGTTGAAAGACAGCTCGGGAGAGAAAAGAGTGCGACAAAAATAGAAGACAGAAGACAGTAACAAAAACGCACCAACGTCACCACCACCACCACCACCACCACCACCACCACCACCACCACCACCGCCGCCGCAACCAATATCGTCGTCTTTAGAGCTATCTCGCCACTACTGTCGCACCTGTGCCTCTCCAGCGCCTGCTCTCTCGCCTCCGCGTAAGTGTCCGCTCTCGAGACGCCGTGCCGCTCCTCCCCCGCTCGCTCCCGCCCCTTGGCCCAGTACCACCGCTCCTCCGCCAGCCGGGACTGCAGCCTAGCGCGCACGGCCTGCGGGGGAGAAACCAAAAGGCCGTGATGGAAGGGCGTGGTTCGGGTCTGCTGTGTACTTGGGCTGCTGCTGCTGCTATTGCTGCTACTGCTCCTGCCGCTGTTGCTATTTCTGATGCTGCTGCTGCTGCGTCGGCTGCTGGGTTTGCTGTCGCTGCTGCCGTTGTCACGATATTTTCTGCTGCACCAGGCGCCTCAAAATCTGACCGACTACCATATGAAACAAAAAACAAATAATTGCGAGCCCGTGTGCACGCAAGGTTGGGCGCTACGGACTCACCGGGCGAGGGGTGCGGGTGGGGGAAAGCACAGGCGGTACGTTGCCAAGTTTGTAATGGCCTACACCCAATCATCGGCTCTGTGATCGACCGCGCTAAACTCGTAGGTACCTTACACCCCTCCCCGAGCCCCCGCACCCCCACCTCAAAAGCTTAAACCTAGCCCCAAACCAAACCCCTCTAGCGTCCGTACCTGAAGGGCGTCGAAGGCTATGTTCCGAGCTTGCGTCGCCTTCTCCACGTCTTCTTGCTGGCGAGCGATGTCCTGAGAGGCGCGCGAAACAAATACCGGCGTCAGCATAAAATGATGAAGTTGTTCGCCAGCTCACCCTCTCCTCGTGTTTTACTCAAACAAGAAGGAGACAATGGGCTGCCTCGAGCAAGAAGCGGCGACTGCCGTCATATTGTCCAACATTCCTACAACACGTCCTACTGCCCTACGGTACGTCCCATTGTCCTGTAATACATAATGCTGCTTTACTGTCGTAGGATTATTATATGCTACTGCTGTACTGCTCGCCCAGGGACTACTGCACTACCGTGCTGCCGTTGTCCTGCTGTCCTACTGTATCGTTGTAATGTTGTCCTCTCGTCCTACGATACTATCAGGTACTGGTGGTATCTATTGTGCTGCTGTGCTACTGCTGTGAGTTTCGAGTAAGGGCCAATTTGATTGGTCGAGACACTGGACACAGCTCGCGCGAAATAAGAGTGCTTCATTTTCTGAGCCTTCCAATCCACGGTGTAACGTGGAGGGATTTTTGTCACAAACGACTGCTGTAAGTTGTCTGCCGTAAGGCATGTCATCATACAAAAATACCCTCGAACCCCCCCCTCCCTCCTCGCTTCCCTCCCCTCCCTCCCACCTCGCCAACCCTATGGCAATCTCCACCACCACCACCACCACCACCACCGCTACCATCACCCCCGCCGCCGCCACAGCTACCGTTACCATGGTCCCTTGACCCGTACCTTGATTACGTAGAGTTCGCACTGATCCGCCCCCGGAAGCCCCTCGACGCGGTTCTTAAGGTCGGGCAGCATCAGCCCCAAGTGCCCGTCGTCGCCGATCCCTGCACCGCTTCCCGCCGGGTCGATGCTTTCGGCGACCCTGCCGGTGGGAGGGGGGGGGGGGCAAAAGAAAACACATTTTTGAGTGAAAAGTGGAAAACAGCAGCGGCAGGGGCGGCGGAGGGAGGGGGGAGGGCGTACTCACCTGTTGTTTGCCATAGTAATCTGGCCATTGACCACGCATGCCTTTCAGAATGGGGAGAAGGAAAATACACTACAAATAGTCGCGAAACGTGAAAGCAGTGGCGGCGACGGCGGGGGGGGGCAATCGAAGATCGTCGAACCCCCCATCACCTGCATGCCTGCCGACTACCGAAACAACCAAAGGTCTAAAGTATACTACGCCTCGCGAAGAAGCATGCTCGCTCGCTAAACACAAGAACGAAAACAAAATGGAACACAGGTAGGGAAAAAAGCAATGTCTTTGGGAAGCCGATTCGCTCAAGCTCTCTACCGATAGTGATGCAATAAAAAAAACAGAGAGCAGAAAAAAAAAAATCCTGGGTACACATGAATACACGTGGTGGAAACGGCTTCGGTCTACGAGCTTGTAGCACGACGAGCCAATGGGCACAAGCTGTGATGCGGCACCCTGCTCTCCGAACGTAGCTAGTTGCTCCACTTGGCTTTGCTTGTTTTACGCTTCGTATACGACACCGACACAGAACGAAGCTCTACGCTGCGTACGGTATAAAAAGCCGAGATGCCACGGGCGCGTGAGAGAGAGGCATTTGGAAGGGGCGAGGAACGGAGAGGGCACGACCTGCCAACGAGAAACAGCGGCATAAATATTCACCAGGTATAGTTGGCTGACGTCATCGTACTTGAGACAACGTCGGCGCACAACCAACAACACCACAAGCACCAATCAACACAACGCAATAACTCAAACACCGTCCAACACCATCGTTGTCACCACCAACACCATCGTCAGCTTCGCCACCACAACACCGCCAACATCAACATCACCCACAAATGCCACACCCCCCCCCCACCACCAATAAGATGAACACCGGCAACATCAACACGACCACGACCACCAACACCAACACCAACACCAACATCAGCACCGACGTTACCAACACCACCAACATCAACACCACCACCACCACCAACACCACCACCACCACCAACACCAACACAACCACCAACATCACCAACAACAACAACACCACCACCACCACCAACAACAACAACAACACCAGCAACAACAACAACACCAACACCAACACCACCACCAACACCAATACCAACACCATCACCAACACCATTACCAACACCACCACCACCACCAACAACAACAACACCAACACCAACACCACCAACACCAACACCACACCAATACCGACTACGATCTCCAGCTTGCTCGCCTGTCAAAGCCGGCGACGACGAGATAGTAGGCACTGTCCTCCCCACTCTGCCCGGGAACGGTGAAGTAAACATCGCGTTTGCGTGCACCCGCCTTCGTCTGTGTACACCCAGAGGGAGAGACGGAGACCGAGGCGAAGGGGGGGGGGGGGGGAGGAGGGGTACTCGATATCATGCATGGCCGTAGTAGTCGTATGACTATAGACCCTCACACCCCTACAAAACCGGGGCGGAGCAGGTCGGATTTTCACCGACCAGGCAGACATTGCTTGCACCAAGCGCGAAGCGCCGTGAGGGGCTCGGCGAGTCAGGGGGGGCGCGGGGGGGGGGGGGGGGCGTACTCATTTGTTGCTTGCCTTGGTCATTTGACCATTGACCACGCATCCCTTTCGAGACGGAGCACCGTTCCTACTCCTAATATAAACACCTCCTACAATTGGGCGCTCATTACGTTGTTCCCATATATTACATAGAAAGTTTTTGCTATTACGGGGGACCATAGTTAATAGGACCTACGGCACACACAAAAACCTATATATTCACCTATTTTTACTGACAATATTTGGTCCTATTTACTATGGTCCCCCGTAATAATTGTATCCCCTTCCCGTTTGGCCGCCTGTGGCCACAATTTATCTCCTAGGATAGCGATCGTTTACTCGCTGCTATTCAGTGTATCAAACTCCTCCATGTCACATTTGTTTATTTCCCTCATCTCCTCTTCTAACACATCCCGTTCCCCATTGTATATTTCACATTGTCCTACGATGTGAGATCTACTCTTTATTGCTTTGCCACACGGTGGGGGGTGGGGGGGGGGGCGTTATCGATATTATGTATGACCGTAGTCGTACGGGATAAGACCACGGCGGAAAGAAACGGGATTTTTCCTTGTATTTGTCCTCGCGAGACGTCCGTGCATGTCAGATAAAAGGTGCAGACAGTAGACAGAAGCACACAAGATACACACGTACAATAAAACTACTCAAAAATAAATCCACATTGTAGTACGACAATAAATCCACTCCCTGGTTATGACCGTACCGTACCCATGTTTTGTGATTCGTGGTTATGTGGTTTGAGGTTCGGTCGCGTGTGTGCTGGACCTTTGTCATCGGTGTTGGGACCTAGAGAAAGCCTGGCCGACAACTCGAGTCTTGTGTCACCGAGGCAAGTAGGATAGAGCTGTGCCCACGTTTTACTTGGAATTAGAGTGGGATCGGAGGTAAGAGTAGGATATGACAAGACTGCAACCCACGTTTCGGGGGCAAACGACATGGAATTAGAGTGGGACTGAATTTGCACCCACATTTCGGGGACAGGGGACAGCTTACATACTTGGAATGAGAGTGGGGTAGCACCCACGTTTCGGGAACAGGGGACAACCTCCATACTTGAAAATAGAGAGGAATAGAACTGCACCCACGTTTCGGGGACAGGGAACAACCTACATCCTTCAAATAGAGTGAGGTAGAGGTGCATCCACGTTTCGGGGACAGGGGACAGCCTACATACTTGGAATGAGAGTGAGGTAGCACCCACGTTTCGGGGACAGGGGACAACCTACATACTTGAAAAAAAAATGGGATAGGACTGCACCCATGTTCCGGGGACAGGGAACAGCCTACATACCTCGTACTTGAAAATAGAGTGAGCTGGAGGTGCATCCACGTTTCGGGGACAGGGGACAGCCCACATACTTGAAAATAGAGTAAGACAGAGGTGCATCCACGTTTCGGGGACAGCGAACACCCTACATACTTGAAAATAGAGTGAAATAGAGGTGCAAACACGTTTCGGGGACAGGGGACAGCCTACATACTTGAAACTGGAGTGAAATAGAGGTGCACCCGCGTTTCAGAGGACAAACAAGCCACTCGGAGGTAGGAGAGCGGGGTGGAACTGCACTCACGTGTACTGGGACACAAACTACCTGGAAACAGACGGGATCGAAGCGCATGCACCCCACGTCTCGGTGACAGATCACTCGGGATTGGAGTACGATACGACTGCCCATGTTGCGGGGACCCGAATCGCTACTCGGAACTGGAGCAGAATCACTCATCATGTAGTAGTACGATTTCGTCGTTGCGTATGCTCCAACTGATTGTACCAAGGACGCCGAACTGAAACGTATTTTCTGGCAGAAGCTGGAGTACTTGGTGGAAAAAATCCCGACGAAAGAGTGTCTGTTTGTACTGATGGATGCCAACGCGCGAACTGGACAGAGGAAGGATGGTTGCGGTGATGATGAAAGCAGAGTGCTGGGAGCGTATGGACGTGATGTTCGTAACGATAATGGCAGACGGCTCCTGTCGTTCGCCACCAATTGCAAGTTAGCTCTCACCAACACGTTTTTCAGCACGCGCAAGGGTGGGATATCGCATATTCACAACGGCACCGGCCCGAATGACCGTAAGCGGATCGACTACATCCTAACCCGTCAAGTCCATCGACCTAGAGTACAAGATGCGAAAGTCGTCCCACAGCCTCCTGCCCCAGTTAAGGCTGACTCAGACCACAACATCTTGTATATCAAAGTCCGAATCGGTGGTCATTTTGCGCCCAACAGACAAATACGTAGACCGACAAAACGCCGAGAGTTCGACAGGCAGCTTTTTATGTCCGATGGAAAGTGTCGTGAACGAGTAGTCTCCAGGGTCATCTCCACTCGCAACCAGCCTATCCAGCCCCGTAATACGTCTGGTATGGTTGAGATTTTCACTACGGCTGTTATTGATGCGGTCGAAAAAGAGGTACCACCCCCTGCACGTCGCCACCGCAGACATGGATGGTGTGAGTCTGCCGAAACCTTGGCCGCATTCATACCAGCATGGACAGCGAGGGAGGATGCACGACAATTCTTGCGTGCCCACCCCCGGGACAGAACCGCGTGGAAGACCCTTGAGATCTGCGTGTGCGAACCTGCAGAAGGTGATTGCCGCAGGACTGCATGCGTACTTCGAAGCGCACCTTGCCGAAACCGAACGACTCCTAGCGAACAACGACCAGAGAGGCTTTTACAAGCACCTTAAGAGTACGGTAGGATTGGAAGGGACTAAAGCGAGGAGCGAACAGTTCATTAGGGACGAGGATGGCACGATCTTACGGGATGAGGTGCGAATTCGTGAACGATGGGCGAGGTTTTACCACAAACTCTTGAACACGAAGTCGCTGAAACTCGATCCCACGATCATCGACCTCTTGCCACCGCGACCGCCTATACTGTCGCTTGAAGATGAACCATCCATACACGAGATGACAGAAGCACTTAAGGGGATGTCGAATTGGAAAGCTGTCGGGGCCAGATGGTCTCCCGGTCGAACTCCTAAAAATCGACCACTCGGCATTCGCCCAGCGCTTTCACAACATCCTTGTCAATGTTTGGTTAACAGGAGAAGTCCCTCAGCAATGAAAAGATGCGATCATCAAGGTCCTTCACAAAAAGAAGGATCGAACTGACTGCAACAACTATAGAGGGATTTCGCTTGTTGCCCACGCAGGCAAAGTGTTGTTGAAAATCGTCGCGTCCCGCCTCAGCAACTACTGCGAGACCGAGGAACTACTCCCCGAGGAACAGTGCGGCTTCCGCCCCGCACGATCAACGATTGATATGTTGTTCGTCGTGCGCCGGCTGCAAGAGCTCGGACGACAGAGGAAAATCCCCTTATACGTGTGCTTCATCGATCTGCAGAAAGCGTACGACTCTGTCGACCGAGAGCTGTTATGGAAGGTACTCACACGCTTTGGCGTACCAACCAAGATGCTGAGAATTATCCGTAATTTCCACGATGGCAAGCGGGCTCGCGTGCGTACTGATGACGGCGAGCTCTCGGAATGGTTTGATGTCACGCAGGGGCTGCGGCAAGGCTGTGTACTATCACCGTTACTGTTCAACGTGTTCTTCGCTGCTGCGTTACACGTCGTACTAGTACGCTTCAGCCAAGACGAAGCCATTGTAAGGGATTTGGTCCAACTCAGTGAAGCTGGAGTAGTTCGAACAGGGAAGGGCGTGCGTGCGAAGGTCTGTATGGGGCATGTTGTACGCCGATGATGCAGGAATTGTCTCGAAGTCGGCTGAAGGGCTCGCAAAAATGATGACAGTCATCGTGACTGTCTTCGAAGCAGCAGGCCTCACGGTGTCGGAAAAGAAGACTGAGACAATGGTCCTACAAACACCATACCGGACAACCCTCGCACCACCGCTCGTCATCGAAGCGGCTGGCCAGAGGTATAAGCAGACGACCCAGTTCTTATACCGGCGTTATCCACGAAAACGCCGCGCTCTCGCTCGAAATCGACCGACGGATCCGCCTCATGCGAGCATGCCTCAAACGGTTCGGCCCGGAGTTGTATGATAGGACGACCGCCCCCCTTAGCCTTAAAGTCCGAATGCTGAAGGCCGAGGTGATTGAGACCCTGCTGTACGGGTGTGTGACGTGGACCCTCAGAGCGGAACACTTTGCCAAGCTTCGAACGGCTCACCACCAAGTCCTGTTGCGAGTCATTGGCTTCCAGCGCGGACTTCGTACTGACCATGCCACCCTCTCGTACGCGAAGGCCCTCAAGATGACACGTTGCGAGAGCATCGAAACGACCATTCGTAAACGTCGGCTCTTCTTTGCGGGGGGCGCGGCACGGCAAAGCAAGGAGCGATTACCCAGTCGGGTAATGTTCGGGACGATAACTGGTGGGGAGAACCCGAGACCAGGCGGACAGTGTAAGACTTGACATAGATGCATAGTCGAAGACCTTAGGGAGTTCCGAGCCACCGAAGGGTCAACGGAAGTTGCCCCCTTCGTGTTTGGAGTTGAGACCGCGTTGTGGTCCACTGCAGCCAAAAAGGCGGGGAAGTGGTACCGGGGGATCCTTGAAGCAGCCGAACGGTTCATGATGAGGTGGCACGAGGCTGAGGCTGAGATGAGTAGGCAGCGCCGCGCATCCGCCGTGGATGGTGCCCAAGGGAACGGGGGGGGAGGGGGCAACAGGAGAAGTGGCAGACAGCCCGACCAAGGGAATGCGGAGAGGGGGGGGAACAGGAGGGGTAGAAGGGAAACGGCGGTAGACGAAAGTAGGAAGGAGATGGCAGACAGGGTAGCAAGACACCAAGTCGACTAGGAAGTAGAACATGACCATACTACTAGTGCTACCAACTGGTGCAGCTGGTTCGAACGTGGTCTTCCCTTGTCTTCTCTTTTTGTTTTTGTTTTTTTTCTTTCTTGCGCTGACTCTCCGTGATTATCATTTTATTTTTTTCTCTTCCTTTTCTGATTGATAAGCCGTACTGAAGGAGCCGTGTGGCGTGGTTGGATGACGAACCTGCTCTGCTCGTCTCGTATTGTCTGACGCCAAGGGGCTGGGCATAGTTGACGAACGCAGGGCGGAGACGGCAGTCTGGGTAGCAAGGTACCAGGCGGATTAGCAGGGAGAACCTGGCTATACTACTCGTACCACAAACTGCTGCCGCCACCTGGAAGGTGCTTTGGGCTTTGGTCTGCCTGTTATTTCCGCTTTGTTATTTTTCCTTGTTACTTTTTTCCTTGGTTCTTTATCTTACTCTGTTTACAAGCAGTGGTATTTTTTCTAAAAAAAACACATTTTTTTTTCTTCTTTTTTTTTAATTTTTTTTCTTTTTTTTTCCTTTTTTTTTTCTTTTTTCCAGCTCGTTCTTTTTCAAGTGTTGGCCACTTCGCCTGCGGGGGGGGGGCACGACAGATTGTTTCTCCTAGATTTTGCTTTCATTTTTTTCTTTTTCTCTCTCGATTTGTCTACCTTGTTTTTGTTTTCTCTTTGATTGTTTCTTTTCGTTTCACTATTTCATATATTGCGTATGTCGTGCCTGTCGTATCTAGTATGATGACATGGCATTGCATTGCCCACTGCAGTGCATACTGCACACGTGGCAACGTAGTATCTCTGTGGCGTAGCTTTGTGACCACAGAACTTGTATCTCTTCTAGGATTGAAGAATCGGCACGGACACTGGTTGTGCTGGATGTCGACGGGTAGAAAGAACGGTTTAATGTGAAGACACACACACACACAAGGATAAGCCCATTACCAAGATTATACGGTAATAATGGTCCCTCTACAGTGCCGGCATAAGCCAGCCAAAAATACCAGCACCATCTATAGCGGCAACCGGCACACTCGCTATAACCCTTTTATGACTGCAGTCTCGTTTTGGGGACAATTTGGGACAAACTACTTGGAATTTGACTGGTGTGCCCACAAAACGGGACTGGAGTTCTGAAAGGGTTGATCCCATTTGTGGAGCGATTTCGCAGGCACTATAGCGGCCAGCCGGCACTACTCAGCCGGCACCATCCAGGGATCACTACTGTAGCAACAAAACTAACCGAACGAACCTTCTGGTCGGCCGTGACTCTCCCCTGGTAGACCTTCGCGTACGCCTGCGCCGTAGGAAACCCAACAACCACTGCCCCCGTTGGTGTTAGGAAAACCTGCCGCGGGGATGCCGTCGGCGCCGCCGCCGCCGCCGCCGCTGCCACCGTCGCCGCCGCATCCTGCGATTCTGCAGCAGCAGAATCCGGTACCGTCGCCGCCGCCGACGCCGCCGGTGGGTCGTCTGTACAAAAACACAAAGACATCGGGGGGGGGGGGGGGGGAGGGGGGGGGTATTCATGTCATGCATGGCTGTAGTCGTATGAGGGGGGGGGGTACCCTCATGTCATGCATGACCGTAGTCGTATGACCATAGACCCTCGCATCCGTGCAATGCCGGGACGGAGCACGTCGGGTTTTCACGGGGGGGGGGGGGAGGGTGGGGGGGAATACTCATTTGTTGCTTGCCTTAGTCATTAGATCCTTGACCACGCATCCCATCCGAGACGGAGCACCGTTTCTACTCGTATTAGACACCTCCAAACTGTTGGGCGCTCATTACGTCGTTTCCATATATTGCACACAGTGGAAAGCTTTTTTTTTTTGGGGGGGGGGGCAGGGCGTGTTAGAGGAGGGGGTAGGGGGAACCCCAAGTGGTAATTGTAAACTAAATAGAATGTGGAAAAAAACGAATGTTATTCCTTTGATCTTGTTGATTTCAAGAACACAACAGGGACGTAAACTTGTAAGTAGGTGACGGCAACCTGGCCGTGAAGTACAACGACCGCCCTCGTCCCCCTTTTAACTCGACCCCGAGTTAAAAAAAATAGCGTGTTTATGTGCTGTACACGAACAAATGGGCGTTTGGTCGTGGTTGGGGTCTCCACACATACCCACGATCTCCCCCCTCCCCCCTCCCCAACAACTATTCACCACCAAGTATGAAACCCGCAGGAAGGATAAAATCCGGGTGAAGCTGCGTGTGCGATTGCCAGACCCCTTTTTCAAGATGCCCGCCTTTGCCTCACGCCCCCCCTCCCCCCACCCCGCTATTCAACAACGTCTCACCTCGAAGCTTAAAACCCCGCCCGAAGGCTGAAGTGCGACTGAAACCGCGGGTGAGATCAACCGCTCCCTTCTCCACCGTGGCTACCGTGGCCACCATCCACCGACCCCTCACCCCCTACCCAACCACGCCTCACCTCGAAGCTGAAACCCTGCCGGAAGGCTGGAGTGAGGCTGAAACTGCGGGTGCGACCGACCACCTCCTGCTTCGCCCTGAGTGCCTAGCGTCCCCTCCCCCACGCCTCCCGGCGGCGACGAGTAGGCTGCCACCATTCCTCGCCAGCCCCCGCCTACCCCGCCCGCGTTGGCCCACGCCGTGCACCTTCGGCAGGCAACAAGTGTAGAATACAAAGGAACAAAAAAAAAGGGTAAACGCTACAAAATATGAGAAGACTATGCGTCCGAGTAGAACAACATTGATAACAACGCGACAACGCTGACCAAAGAGGGGGGGGGGGGGGGCGGCCGGGGGGGGCGTGCTGGTGGACTGCAGCAGGTTGTCGGCGATACGATACACTCCCAAAATTGTTCAAAACGTGGCTGATTGAACCTCGCTTGAATCTCGCACGTTGCTGTATGTACTATAGACGCCAATGCACCGTCGTTGGTCGCTGTCTCCGGAAACAGTCACTGACACATAGCTGCTTTGTTATTGCCCCACCTCGTACTGGTTCTCCCACGAAACCATCAACAGCAACACCAACGGCGAACATCAGCGGCATACACACACCAACGGTAAACATCAAACGGCACCACCAACGGTGACATCAACGGTAAACATCATCGGTGAACATCAACGGCGGCAATAGTACCGGTGACAACAGTTGCAACAATGAACATCAGCCCAAACAACAATCACGGGTACAATAACACTAATCGCCACCGTATCCAACATCAAAGCCTCGGTATCACCACCAACACCAACAACACCAACACCCCCACAAAGGGCATCAAACACGAGCACCAAACTGCGAAAAAAAACACTGATGCCAACACCGAGCGCCGCCGACACCACCATCAAAAACAACTATTACGGGGGACCATAGTTAACAGGACCTATGGTATACATAAAAACCAATACATTTAACCATTTTTATTAACAATATTTGGTCCTATTAACAATGGCCCCCCGTAATATTACGGGGTACCAGTTAATAGGACCAAATATTGTTGGTAAAAATGATTAAATATATAGTTTTTTTTAATGTATGCCCATAGGCCCTATTAACTAGGGTCCCCCGTAATACACACCAGTACAGTCAAAATGGCACCAACATCAACGCCACTAAGCACCATCACCCGCACCACTAAGCACCAACAACATCAACATCGACATCAAAATAAACAAACCGGCAGAGTTTCCGAAGCATATATAGTATGGCATCACCTTGGCATGCTGCATTATTACGGGCGACCATAGTTAATAGGACCTACGGTATACATAAAAAGCTATATATTTAACCATTTTTACCAACAGTATTTGGTCCTATGAACTATGGCCCCCCGTAATATTAATAATGCATTCACCACGGCATGGAATGGGATACTTGAATACCTGGTAAGTTTCACTACGATTATTGTCATGACCATTTTCAGCCGATTTTTGCACCTGGGGCGCAAAAACGGCCGGCCCTCCAAGGACACTGTTATCGCCGCCGCCGGCAGGGTTTCCACGGCATGGCATGGCATTATTATAATCAGTTTCGCCATTATTTTTCACAATACTTTTCAGAAGGTTCTGCGTGTTTTAGTTCATCTGGGGCACAAAAACGGCCGGCCCTCCACGGACGCCGTTGTCGCCACCGTCGCCGCCGGCAGGTTTTCCATCGCATGATATGGTATTACTTTGAAACGTTTCAATACTATTTCCATTACTCTTTTCTCTCGTCGGCACGGTTTCCACGGCATGGCATGGACTACCTCGTACTTGAATACGTTTCACCACGATGACTTCTCATCACGATTTCTTCAGCATGTGATCACCTGGGGCACAAAAACGGCCTGCCCTCCAGGGACGCCGTTGTCGCCGCTGCCGCCGCCGCCGGCCCGAGACAAACCGCGTGCCACTCGTCCTCGCAAGACGAGCACACCAGCTCGGGCGGCGCGCCCTTCCGCGCCAGCGCCGGCCCGTCCATCCCTCCTCCTAAATCGCCGTCCCCCCCGGCCGCGACTGGCTGCTTCTTCTTGTCCCTATTTTTGGAAGCCTGTGTGCGACCACATGATACGATACCATGTAACACGAGAGGAAAAAAGGAAAAGCCGGGAAGAAAAAAAAACGAAAAACAAATGTTCGGATGTCTATTCTCGTGTTTGATAAAACAAAAAGAAGCATAAAGGGAGTTCGAACTTGCAACGCAAAAACCGTTCGTCACGCATATTTCTTGCCACTGTAGATAATATGCAAGCCTTCGAGGTCATCAAAGTTTGTCTGGGGCCGCAGAATACGTGCGGCGGCTCGCGGGGCCACACTACGTTTGACGATCAGGTGCGCGCGGACGAAACCCGCTGATCTGGTATAATGGAAAGACGCGACAACAGCAGCAACAACAACAACAACAACAACATCATCATGCAACATACTATGAGCAACAACTACTATTTATACTAACAACTACTGTTACCAACTACCTGGTACTTCACTACAAACAACACCAATAACATCACCGACAAACCAACATTTACGACAACTGAACTCGCGAAAAAAAAACGAAACAACAACACCAGCAGCAGCAGCAATAGCAACAACATCAACACCGACAACACCAACATCACCAACACCACCAACAACAGCAACCGCAACCGAAACACACTACCCCCGACCCTCATCCCCACCCCTCACCTTGGCACAGCCTTTGCACACGCTCATCGGTTCAAAGTACCTCAGCTCCTGCCACTCGTCCCACGGACCCTCGGCTGGCGCGTCTCCCTGCATCCCTCTCCTGCCATGTCATTCATACAAGTGCAAGCAAGCCAGGCGTGCACGCGGGAGGGGGGGGGGGGGCTACCTCAGCTTCACGTAAAGATTAACCCTGCTGCACGTATGATATGTACATACGTACGGAAGTTCCATACCCCTCCCCCCCGCGAGCGCACCGCACCGTGCCTCGCCTTGAATACAACAAGAACAATATCGACACTATCACCAACGCAATCACAACCACCACTATCGCTACCACCAGCACAACAACACAACAACACCAAAACAATATCACCAACATCACCCTCGACACCAACACCAACAACACCAACATCACTACCAACACCACCGAAACCACGACCAACACCAACACCAACACCCACACCAACACCAACACCAACACCCACACCAACACCAACACCACCACCAACACCACCAACACCAACACCACCACCAACACCAACACCAACACCAACACCAACACCACCCCCAACACCACCACCACCACCAACAACAACAACAACAACACCTAAACGCACCCGTAGCCGTCCGGCGGGTTGATGACCCACTCGCAGAAGAGCGCCTCAAACTCGCTCGAAAGCCGGTCCGCCGCCGACCACAGCTCCGACCCCTCGCGGTTGAATAGCTTGGCGTTCGACCACGCAAGACGCACGTCGCTCGCCTGGATTAAAAAAAAAAAAAAAAAACGATCAAAGTTTCGTTTGTTTTGTATTGAATATACCTGCTCGCGACATGCAGGGAAAGCAGAGGGTGGAGACCGAGAGCTAGAGAAGAGACAAAAGAGAGAAAATACACAACTACCGCCCTGTCCGGAAATGTTAGGAACGTTTTGGATATTCATAGGAATGCCTGCAAGGTCCTTACATTTCCGGACTCAGCGATACTTGTTACTACCGTCCATGCTACTCCAGGGAAACATGGCAATGAGAACCAATCAGAACCAAAATATGGTGAAGTAAACACAGGGGGCATTGGAGTTATTGGGTCGAAAGTGGCTTCTGATTTCCTACGACCTCTACAGTATGTTCCACCCCGCTTCAACCATACCTTTCATTGAAGCTATCGAACGTGGTCCATTTCGAAAAAATAATCTAATTATTGCCGTTTCTTATTTGCTACCATCGTCCGTAGTAGTAATGCTCTTACAAGAACCAGTGCATCGTAATATTTTTTAGTCATTATAGAAGCACAACGACAGCCGCCGATCGCCCGCAGCATAAAGCACACCCCATTGGACCTCCCTCCGGTGGGCAGAGATAATGATCCCACAACAACAACAACAACAACAACAACAACAACAACAACAACAATAATAATAATAATAATAATAATAATAATAATAATGATAATAATAATAATAATGATAATAATAATAATAATAATAAAAAAAAAATAATAATAATAATAATAATAATAATAATAATAATAATAATAATAATAATAATAATAATAATAATAATAATAATAATAATAATATTAATAGTATATAAATAAAAACAATAATAATAAGGTATTGTTGCGGGGGACTACAGTAAATAGGACCAAATATTGTTACATGTAAAATAGTAAAAATAGCGAAATATAGAGTGAGTACCGTAGGTCCTATTTTATATGGTCCCCCGTAGTAGCAACGACGACGTGTGAAAACAGAGAGCTTCGACTCACAAAGGCGAACTCGTTGAGGTAGCCCCCTCGCTTGAGCCTCTCGTCGACGAGGCGCAAGTGAATCGGTCGCAAGATCTTGTTGTGGTATCCCGGTACCTGGTGTGTGGACAAAATAATACACGGGGAGGGGCGGGGCGGGGGGGCAGCAGGGGGCGGGGTGTACTTCTTCATCATGCATGGCCGTAGCCGTATTCGTATTTTGACCATAGACCCTCGCACCCCTACAATGCCGGGACGTTTCGTAGCAACGTCGGGTTTCACCGACCAGGCCGACATCGCTCGCACCAACCACATAGCGAAACGTGAGGTAATCGGCGGGTCGCATGAACGGTGAACTGCATCCTACTAAGAGCCGCTTGTGAGGCGGACTTTGAAATGGATGACAGCTTCAATGAGAGGGGAGAGAAGGAAGAGGCCAAAAGGCGGAGACAAGAGGGGGGGGTAAGACTTACAAACCAAAATACTGCGAGGTATACTTTATATCACGTCACTATTAAAATAGCACACTATCAATAGCATTATGCACGCGGTGACAGTACTACAGAATACGGGGCATTGCTCTCCTACCCTTCAATTAAAAAGGGTTTCTAAACCATTCTACGTAGGCGTTTCGAGTTGCACACCTGGGTGGGGGTGACCCTCTCCAGGAAGGCTATCGAGTCGCCGTTGCAGCATAGACGATTCAGGACAGACTTGCACCTTCTCCGCGATAACGTCAGTCGCAACATCGCCGGTGGTGGAGACCCCCAACCCATCCGAGAAAAAAATGGACGAAACACAGCGGGGCCAGAGGAGAAGGGGGGGGGGAGGGGGGATAGGGCGGGGAGTGGAGGAAAGGGGGGTGGAAGGGGGGAGGAGGGGACATTTACTTATTTTTGCCTTCGTAGTGCGGAAAAAACAGCCCAAAAATATCGGTGCGGAACGAAAGGCGGTGGACACAAAAACACAACACCCCTTAGCGATTTCGTATTTCTGGCTCGAAACAGCCACATATACAGTCAGTCGTTTTCCCAGGCCGTTCTTCTACCATAGATACTCCCACGTCTAGATACTGTACATAGAACGGACCCCCCTCCCCCGCGCCCCTGCCGATCGCTATCCTAGGAGATAGATGGTGGTGGCCACAGGCGATGAAACAGGAAGGGGATGAGATTACATTGTAAAAAAAACTACCTGGTATGTAGGTATGTAAGATGTGGAAACAACGTAATGAGCGCCCAACTGTTGGAGGTGTCTCTATTAGGAGTAGGAACGGTGCTCCGTGTCGAAAGGGATGGGTGGTCAATGGTCAAATGACTAAGGTAAGCACCAAATGAGTACGCCCCCCCCCCCCTGCAATGCTCTCATGAAAAAAACGTAAAGCCTTGCGCAAAATAATCGGTCGCTTCTCAGGCATAATTACCGTAACTATTACTTCTCTAAAAGGACCCCGTGATCCGCATCGGCATTGTAGAGATGCCAGGGTCTCTGGTCATACGACTACGGTCATGCATGACATGAGTGCTGCCGCCCCTCCGACCCCACCCCCCCTTCCCTCTATACCCTCGCCATGTACTGTATATACACGGCGACCCCCCCTTTGCCAGACGATTATTGCATTGTTATACTGAACCGATTGCTGCTGCGTACCTTACGAGGCGAAACACCGTCCGACGGGCAAGGGCCTTGTCGAGCTGCATCGTAGCGCGCCACGCCACCGCACCCGATGCCGCCTCCGCGAGCAGCTGCACAGCGCACGGGTACGACGAGCAATGCCCGCGAAGGCAAATACGATAATAATTTACACGGAGCGTACACACACGAACACACAGCGCAACACATGCACACGCACATGCACATGCAACATGCACACACAACATGCAACATGCACATGCAACATGCACATGCAACATGCACATGCAACATGCACATATACATAGGCACTCGTATTGGAGCCTACCTTATGACCACGGACTACGTACAATATACCAGGTACCTGGTGATAAGACTGTTGCGATGAGTTAAGCCTTCTCGGAATTGTAGCACCCAAAAAGAACACGGGCACAAACACAAAACATACACTCGAATATATATAGAACCACTTATAGATATCTCACTCTCTGAGCGTGCTCGGTTGGTACATCCCTGGCCTCTCAGAGCTCCCACTTCGAAAAATCGCCTCCTTTTATTACTCGGCGGACATTTCCAGCTGCTCTTTGGTTTCTCCATCTCTCTCGGCATTTTCAGTCCTTTTTGCCTTTTTTCTTCTTTCGTTTCGTTTCGTGTGCGTGCGTGTGCTCCGAGTACGGCACCGCGGGCGAGCGCGGCACCGTCGTGGGTGTCAGCGGGTGCTGGCGGGTAGAGGGGGGGGCTGCAAGGAGCGCGGTCGCCGTTTTTGGGGGCTAGGCGTCGCGTGTGCCTCGAAACACGAGGGAAGCATGAATGGGCTCTATCTGGCCTCCTGACGTGGTTTCGGTTGTACTATGTGCGAGTATGTAAGGGTAAGAAATTTCAAGCGGAGCTTATTTTCGCGATGAAACTATAAATCAATGAGAGAGCGGCGCATTCTGAGAACTAACTATGTCAAGCTGGCGAACGAGGGCCTCGGTGAGCACCGGGCTTCACGTGATGGGGCCGACGAGGCTCACTGTGGCAGAGAGGGAGGAAAGCTTTACCCGGACCGAATCGGTTGCAAGATGGTCGCGAGAGGGGCGGGCGGTGTACGAGGCTGAGAGAGAAGCTCTTCTGTTCGATTTTTTTCTTTTTTTTGCTTCTTGGCCGGGTGTAAGTTGTTCCAATCGGGCAGAAAATAATTACACAAGATGGGACGGGGATTTTTTTCATTCCGAAAAAATCGGTTTCATTTTCATTGTTTTTGCTGTACTGCTGTGCCTGTGCTTTCTCTTTCGTACATGCGAGTACAGACGTAGAGCATACCAGGTACCAAAAGAAGAAAATAAGTACCCTCCCTGGGGTATGTACGTACGTACGGCATCCGCGACGCGAATCGTATGTGGCTTCCGAGCAGTTTTCTCCTGAAGCATGGCGGCGGGACTCTTGGCATTATCAAGTCGCCAGTTCGCAACTACAATCACAAAAAAACTACCACGTATGTAATCAATCATGGACCTCTGTCCGCTTCGCATCATTTGGTGTACTTTTTTCCTTCCTGAGCGAGCGTAGCGGGCGGCGTAGGCCTCCCGCGAAGCGAAGCGCCTTGTATATATATTATAATATCTATATCTATATCTATATAGATATACGAGTATATGTATCATACACATGCACACACCTATACAACGTATCGTAGTGTGGGCGTATACATTGATATACACACAAGTACACACAAGCACGCGCATAAAGCACGTATTTACAAACACAAGCACGCACAGCAGCAGTATCACACGCACGCAATGCCTACAAAATCATGGACACACACAAACCATGGACGAGCAAACAAATCATGGATACACAAAATCATGGATTTTCACAACCAAATTATGGCACAACCAAATCACAGGCACACAACCAAATCATGGATACACAAACAAATCATGGACACGCACACAAATCACGGACACACACGCAAATCATGGGCACACAGAACATGGACACACACATACACCCGTCATCACGGACACAAGCACAGAACTTCAATACATGGACACACACAGACACACACACAAATCACGGTTCTATATACACATAAATCGTGGACACACGCACCTGCCCGCAGTGTTCGGCCTGGAAGAGGGGGGACTCTGCCCCCTCGGTGATCTCTGTATCGCAACGGACCACCAGCCTCCTCCCCCGATACTGCAGGAGAAAGACACACGAACACAAACACAAAACACAAAACGTTTTATTAATAGGAAGAAACGGGACCAAAAAAGTTCATGAAACAATAGAGCGATTCGTAACCACGTTAAAGAAACGGGAGACAAAAATGACGCTCTCAGATGATTTTTGAAAGAGGAAAAGAAAAAAAGAATAGTACGTACCTGGTATTACATAATTCGTACAATAAAAACCATCAGCTGTGAGATCGAGTTTTCGTCGAAACTCGTGTTTGCGTATATACCACTCCGACCGGTAATATAAGTTCCGTGTGATATCACTGTAAGAGTCCAAGCGGTGCTTATATTACCGGTCGGAGTGGTATCATGTCATACGTAGTAACCAAATAAAAACCGAACCAAACGAGAAACTCAAACAAAAGAGCGCACGCGCAGCAAAGTGACATGGGGGGGGGGGGGGGGGGGGGGCAAGGGTCTACACAGCACCAGCAGGAGCACCATCCTTATCCCAACCCCACGAAGGAGGGATAGAAGATAAGAGCAGCAGCGGCGGGTATCTCCTTTCAGCACAGCACAGCACAGCACAGCACAGCACAGCACAGCACAGCACAGCACAGCACAGCACAGCACATATTGGAGTCTTGCCTTGTGAACCCGGATCGTATACAACACTTGGCCACGAGCGAATGTGATAACAATAGCAACGACGACAGCAGCACCAAGCGCAGCACAGCACAACGGAGTCTTGATTGCGGCGACGGGTACACGCCAGAACAACAACACCAACAGTAGCACAACCTAGCGCGGCTAGCACAGCATAGCAACAGCCCCGCAAACATTGTGAGGACATACACGCCCTGTGCCCTCTCCACCCGCGCCCTCCCCTCCTACATCGGTCCCTCCGCTCCTCCCCGGATGCTAGCGGGCAATTTCGCCCCAGCCCTCAACGAAGTTTCTCAGCACACACTCACCTCACAAACGGGCGACCAAAACAACAAAGTAGGCAAAAATAACACAGAAAACGGAAACACCGCAAAACATATTCCCCCCCCCCGAGATGAGCACCCCCTGCCGCCCCGCCATACCCCCAAACAAAACCCTACCCTGCTCCCCCCCCCCCCCCCCCCCCCCCTCTCCCGCCTTCATCCCCCCCCCCCGCCACAACCGTCCCGGCATTGTAGGGATGCGAGGGTCCACGGTCATACGACTAGGCCATGCATGACATCGTGTACACACACACCCCACAACCCCCCAAAAACCCGACGTGCTCCGTTCCGGCATTGTGAGGATGCGAGGGTCTATGGTCATACGACTAATGCCATGCATGATATCGAGTACACCCCCCCCCCCCCGGCTGTGGTCACACGCCTACAGCCATGCATGACCTATCGAGTGCACTCCCTCCCCCCCGCCAATTCCCGCACCCCCCGGGTACTCCGTCTCGAAAGGGATGCGTGATCAATGGTCAACTAAAAAAGCAAAGGCAAGCAAACGAATGGGTACGCCCCCGTCTGCCCCACCCCAACACCCCCACTTCTTCCTCCCGCCCTGCTCTATTCCTCACGGTGTTTTTCTCTTCCTCACCTGCTTCGCGTTGACGCTCACGAACCGCGAATGTGTGCAGCGGTACCCCGGGGGAAACAAGAATGCCTCGTTGTGAAACCCGGGGCGCGGGGAAACGGCCCCGAAGCAGGTGACCTCGTAAGGTCCGGATCGGAATGGCAGCGCCGTCTTGCGCAACAGCCTCTGGGCCTGTTTGCCCAGACACAAGACACACGAGCGGAGTGGGCAGCGGGAGACGCGGGAGGGGGGGGGGGGGTCACGGTGGGCGGGGAGGGGGTGGAGGGAGGGAGGGGAAGGGAGGGGGGCGTATTCATTTGTTGCTTGCGTTAGTCACTTGACCATTGACCACGCATCATTGGTGGAAGGAGGGAAGGGGGAGAGAGGGAGGGAGGGAGGGGGGGGGGAGGTGGCGAGCAATCGAGCGCGTCGGGAGGGTGGAGTGTTGGGGGACGGAAGACGGAAGCCGAGACGAAAACATGAGATCTAAGCAAACGTGCTATACGGCGGGGGCGGGCGGTGAGGAGAGGGGGGGGGGGGGGGGGGTCGGACACCACGACCCCGTTCGCGATTGACTGGGCCACACTGCTAGCCTACCTCTTATCTCCGTCTTTTTCTCTCTCTGTGCGTCAATCTCTCTGCGTTTCCCAAATGTTCATGCCTCTCTCCGTGGATACATCGTATGTACTTTAGTGTCCTTGTCTTCGAACCTCTCTATGTCTCTCTCCTTCAAGACGTCTATACCAATATATATATATACATATATATATATATATACAAGGCGCTTCGCTCAGGAAGGGAAAAAGTACATCAAATTAAACGAAGCGAACAGAGGCCCACGATTGAGTTTAGTGTTTTCAAGGATCGTAATTGCAAACCGGCGACTTGATAATGCCAAGAGTCCCGCCGTCATGCTTCAGCAAAAAACAGCTCCGACGTCAGCTTGGATGCCACATATACGCTTCGCGTCGCGGATGTCGTACTTACGTACATACACCCCAGGTAGGGTACTACTGTCTGTACTTATTTTCTTCTCTCGATATGCTCTATGTCTGTACTTATGTACGAAGAAAGCGAAAGCACAGCACGGCACAGCCGCAAAAACAATGAAAATGAAACCGAAAACTCGGAAAGGAAAACAAATCCCCGTCCTCTCTCGTGTAATACTTTTCTGCCTGATTGGAAAACCTTACACCCGGTCGAAAAAAGAAGAAAATAAACAAATCGCACAGAAGAGCTTCTCTCTCAGCCTCGTACGCCGCCCGCCCCTCTCGCGACCACCTCGCTACCGATTCGGTCCGGGTAAAGCTTTTATCACTCTCTGCCACAATCAGCCCCGTCGCCCGCCCCGCGTGAAGCCCAGTGCCCTCCGTGGCCATCGTTCGCCAGCTCGAAAACGTTGGTGTTCAAACTGCACACCTCCCTCTTTCAACTTCAGCGTGGTCGCAAAAATAAGCACCGCTTGAATATTATCTTGCCGTCCCGAACGACCTTCATAAACTCGTACATACTCTATCAACAATCATAAATCGAAGCCAGACAAAGCCCGTTCATGCATCCCTCGTGTCTCGAGGCACACGCGACGCCTAGGCACGAACGCGGCGACCGCCCTCCTTGCAACCCCCCCTTCACCCGCCAGCACCCGCTGGCACCCGCGACGGTGCCGGGTCCTCCCGCGATGCCGTGCTCGGAGAACACGCACGCACACGAAACGAAAGAAGAAAAAAGGAAGAACTGACCGAGAAAACAAAGAACTGCTGGAAGGGTCCGGCAAGTAATGAAAGGAGGCGGTTTGGAAGTGAGAGCTCTGAAAGGCCAGGGATGCACCAACCGAGCACGCTCAGGGGTTGTGATCTAAGTATATAGTTCTATATATAAACGTATACCCCCCCCCCCCCCCTTCTCACTCTCCCTAATCTCACAGAAATAACCGACAGCTTAGAAGCGCAACATAAACCCCGCGCAACGTACAAAAAAACACACTTGAAAAACGAACCTGCTTAAAGAGCTTCTTTCGAATAGCCTCTTCGGACGGCGCCTCCTCAGCCCCACCCTCCCCCACCCCTCCCTCCTCTCCCCCCCCCCCCCCCCTCCTGCTCCTTCTCTCCCTCCCACCGCTCCTCCCGCCCGTGCCCCTCTTCCCCCCCTCCTCGTGTCCCCGGAGCCGACGGGCGATGTCGCGGAGGTAGTATCAGTATCCCCGCCCCCGACCCGCCACCATCACCGCAACCACCACCCCCACCCCCATCCCTGCCTGCCGACCGCCTACCCCCAGCTAACCTCGAACCTCCGCCTTCCCCCCCCCCATCGCCGCCACCACCCCTCGAAAAAGCAGCAGCAGCAAGAGGAGAAGTCGCATCTCGAGCTCCACTCTCATCCCCTCCTCCTCCTCCTCCTCCTCCTCTCCTAGACCTCGGCCCGGGAGGGAGCACTAACCTGGGCGGGGCTATTTTGATGGAGGGCTTCTTAACCTTGGCACCGGTGGCACCGGTGGCACCCGCGGCACCGGCGACAGCGGCGCTCGGCGACGGCGGAGAAGGCGACCGGTGCGGACGCGAGCGCGGGGCGATCTTGGGCGCTCCCACTGCGTTAAACGTGATGCGGATCTTCGGCAGCACCTGCCCGCCCCCACCGCCACCGCCACCGCCACCATCGCCACCAGCCTTAATAGCTGCCGCCCCCGCCCCCATTCCCGCGCCTCCCGAAGGCGGCGGTCTCTTCTTCCTAGGAGGTTCCGCGGGGTCGATGTAATCATCGTCGTCGTCGGCGCCGTAGTGACCAGCGCCACCGCCACCGCCACCGCTATCCGCCGCCGCCGCCGCCGCGCGAAGCGTCTTGTCCGAAGCTCTCGCCTTGGCCTTCAACCCCGCCTTCGCCCCAGCTTTCGACCCCGACTTCGCTCCGGCTTTCGACCCCATCCCCGCTCCCCGGTTCGGGCTGGAAGGCGTCGCCACTCCCGCCGCGCCGCCTTTCCTTATTCTAACCTTCAGCTTGTTTGGCTGCGAATGAGAGACGAGAGAGAGATATGAATAGAGAGAAAGATTAATACAGAGCGCGGGGAAACAAGCGACCGAGCAAGAGCGATGGAACGTGCGAAGGGGAGAGAGGATAAATGGAGGGGGGGTTCCGAGGGTTGGTGAGGCGGAGGAGGCGAGTGTGCTCGTGAACCGCAGGCGGCGTTGCGTCGCGCGTACGTGCCGGGAAGGTGAGGGGAGAGGAACGGTATAAATAGAAGAGGGGGAGGGGAGGGGGGGGAGAGGGGAACGGGCGGGGTAGCATTGTCTAGGGTACGTCTTGAAGGGAGGTCGGGGGGGGGGGTTAGTTTGACTGAGATACTGGGCGAAGTGAGAGTTATTTCTTGGATGACCAACAAATTCGCAAGGCGTTCCATCGTCCCATCCCACCCTGCCCCGTTCCGTGCTTGTTCCCCCTTCCATTCCGTCCCGTCCCGTCCCGTACCATCCCATTCCATTCCATCCCATCCCATCCCATCCCATCCCATCTCCTGCCATCCTATCTCATGCCATCCCATCCCATCCCATCCCAACCTGTTCCGTTCCGTACCACCCTATCGTCCCGGCTCGTCTCGCCCCGACCACGTCTCTAGACCGACCACGCCAACAACCATTGTAGAAGGGGGTAAACCTTCGACTGTTCCATCTATCCAGTCGTCTCCCCATTCTGTCTTAGGGGGGTGGGGTAGGAGGAACGGGGAGTGGGGGGGGGGGGGGGGGGGGGCACTCTACCAACCAACCAACCAACCAACCAACCAACAGACCCAACACTAATCAACAAATACGAAAAACGAAACACACACTACCTACAAGGAACTAAACCAAACCATCTAACAAGCCAATCAACCAACCAACAAACCAACCAAGCAACCACCCAATCAACCAATCAACATACCAACCAAAAACCAAACCAACCCATCAAAACAGCCACCAATACCATCGCACGAAGTGCTCTTTCGCGCGCCCTTCCCCTCCCCCTTTTTTCTCGTATACAGTTCGAACTCGCCTTCGCCCTCCTCCCTCCGCCCCCCTCGTCCCAGCGATCTTCCTCGTCTGGCGGCTCCTCCTCTTCCCCCACCTTCCCCTCCTCCTGCCCACCATAACCCTCCCACTCTTCCGACTGGGCTAGGATAGGAGCGAGTTTGGCATTGTACATGGCCTACGGGAGGGGGGGGGAGAGGGGGGGGGGGGGGGGGGGGGAGGGGAGGTGTGAGGGGGGGAAGGGGAGGGGGGGCGGAACGGCGGGGGGGGGGGGCGAGGGGGGCTGGGAGGGGGGTCCGGCCAAGTGTCACAACACAGCACAGCGGTACCAAGCGTAGAATGGCAGTCGTCGCGCCTGCGGCAAGACGATCGGTGCGTCGGCCGTCGTGACCTCCCCCGCCCCCCCCACACACACACGCCTCGCCACACCCCGTCCCGCAAAGGAAAACAAAAACAAAACAAAATAAAACAACTAAAAAAGCGGTTGAGCATTCGAACACACAGCCGACGTATCGTGATTGCTAACAACAACAACACCAATAACGTAACAAACAGCAACAACATCATGAACAATAAAAACAAAACAAATACAACCACAACACAACACAACAACACCAAAAAAGAGGAAAAACTCGCCTCGAACGCGGCCCCGCAGCTTTCTCCCCACGCCCTCGCCCAGTCGCCGGGAGGGTTGTAGGCAAGGCAGTTGGCGAACACCAGTCGGACCTCAGCGGCGAACGTTCGAACATCGCCGGCGAACCTGCTCTCTCGCACGGCGGCGGCGACAGGGCGGCGGAAGCGCAGCGGCGGCAGCGGCGGCGACATTGTTATACGGAGGTAATTGATACCTGGTATAATACAACAGTATCACGCTTGCCATCCGACCGTGAGGGCCTTAGGCTTTTGACGTTGATCACTCAAAAACAGCTCAACAGAAAGAAGAACAATACCCATCGATTCGAGCGGTGGGATACGAAGAAGGGGGGGGGGGGTACTTTTTCGAACCGCATATTATTACCTGGTAGTGAACATCAGTCACTTGATGCTGGCAGAGGAACACGCGGCCTTCAATATGAGGTACTAAATGTCAGATGGTCTTAAATAGTGGTGGAGGGTGCCGCGGGGAAATGCTGGGCTCCTTCTCTCTTGGATCGCAGACGCCGCGCGTATACGTGCCATACACAGCAAAAAAGTAAAATCGTAAACACCTAACATCAACAAAACGACGCAACACACGCCACAAAAAACAAGCAAAACAAAGCGAAAGCAAGAGAGCACACAGCAAAACGGTTGGAAAAAAAAACACGCCAACAGCAAAGAGTCCTACACCCTTCCCTCCCTCCACCTCCACCTCCCTCCCCCCCCCTCACCCCCCTTTCATAATCTCACCCCCAGTCCCCCCAGCCCCCCCCCCCCCCGCCCCTGCCAATGACGCTTCGCGTTTAATGCACGCAATGTCTGCCTGGTTGATGAAAACCCGAAGTGCTCTGTCCCGGTATGGTAGGGATGAGAGGATCTACGGTCATACGACAACGGCCATGCATGGCAAAGGGTATACCCTCCTCACCCCCCCTTCTCGTTCACCCCCCCCCCCCCCCCCCCCCCCCCCCCCCCGTCCATCCCCTCCTCCCCCCGACCACTACCCCTCCCTCACCCCCCGGCCTTGAGCTTCTTGCCGATCGTCCCCAAGTCCATGGGCGTCTGCACGTATTTCTCGTAGCCGGGAGCGGTGCCGGGGTCGACAGGGACGAGGAACAGGCCTGCGTGCTTGTGCTTCACCAGGGAGGTCAGCACCTCGCCCATTTTAGTCTCCGCGCGAGCTCGAACGCGCTCCTGGAACACCACAACGATCAGAAACAACAACAAAAAGAGCGAAACACCGCCACAAGCGCGACGAGCAAGACGGGCGTGACAAACGCGGTACGCGCGGTGCGACGTTGGTGGTGGCGGCGGCATTGAAGGAAGTAGCGACCGCGGCAGCAGAGACAGCAGCAGCGGCGGCGGCGACGGGGTCGGAGATGGGAGGAGGAGGGGGAGAAAGGGGGAGGTGGGGAGGAGGAGGATGAGAGGGGGGGGTGGAGGAAGGGGGAGAGGGGGGGGACGGGGGGAGGCGGAGGTGTAGGGGTGGGGGGGGGGGGGAGGAAGTGTAGGAGGGGAAGGGGGAAGAGGGGAGGAGGGGGAAAAGAAGGCGGAGGAGGTGGGGGGGGGGTGTACTCGATAGGAAAGATGTACTCGATCTCATGCATGGCCATCGTCGTATGGCGATAGACCCTCGCATCCCTACAATGCCGGGACGGAGCATGTCGGGTTTTCACCGACCAGGCAGACATTGCTTGCACCAAGCGCGAAGCGCCGTGAGGTGTCTGGCGAGTCGCATGAAGGGTGAGCTGCATCCTACTAAGAACCGCTTGTGAGGCGAACTTGCAGATGGATGACAGCTTCAATGAGTTAATTTGATTTCCGGCGTAGGCATTTCCAGAGACAGCAATGGGAGTACTATGTAACTGCCTCTTGGGTGCCTTACCTTGAACACTACGTGATACGATCAATTCCCTTGTGAGGAGTAAAGGTTCTTTACCTCGCACAAATGATCTACCTCGACAACCAGCTGTGGGCGACCGCCGAAAAAAAAAAAAAAAAAAAACGGTACCCTGGTTGTCTAGCTCACGTAGTGAGCGGCATGTTTTACAGTGTGCGTGCAAAAGAAAAACAAGCGGCATTCGCCGGATCCGCTAGCAAACATGAGTGGGTGGGTGGGTACGTGGGTGAGTGGGGAGTGGGGGGGAAGGGGGTCGGTGCGTTGCGCTCTGCTCCTAAATACTTCGTATATGTTAAAAAAAAAAACATTTGGCAATACCCCGAACAGCCGACCAACCAACAGCCTTATCCCTTGAACCCTCTCACCTGCGGGTCCGCTGCCGTACGACGAGGCCGCTTCAGCGAGCCGCCGCGACCCCTACCCCCGCCACCGCCCCCGCCACCGCTGCCGCGAGGGTCGAAGCCGTGATCGTACGACCGTTTGGACGACATGCCGTTTTCGCCCCCCCCCTCCCCCCGCCGCCGTCCGGCCCGGCTCGGCCCGGCTCGCGGTCGGGACGAGGGCAAGAGGGCGAGGAGACGGGTTTCCTTAAGCAGGCTTTTGGTCAACCAGGGGTGGCGAGAATGTGGCCGGACAAATGCTCGTGAGAGGGGACGAATGTAGCCTTCGCAGCAGAAGCCACAGTAGCAGCAGAAGCAGCGGCAGCAACAACCCGTAGCAGCAGCAGCAGCGGCGGCGGCAGCAGGTAGCAGCAGCAGCAGATCGAGCAGGGCGAGAGCAAGCAAAGCATCCACAGCAGCAGCAGTAGCAGCAGAGGGAGGAGGAGGAGGAAGAGGAGGACGAGGGAGGCGAGGAAGAAAAGGAGGACAAGAGAGAGCAGGAAAAGATGAGGAAGGGAATATGGGGAAAATAATTAGTCAAACACGGTTTCCCCGTTCTTCCCTTGGCCAAACCCCCTCACCCCCCCCCCGTCTCCCTTGTACCTTTACTTACGTACTTCGTGCTAATTCTGATCAATTTTACCCTGCGAGGTTTCGATGCCAAGCATGTCGTACGTTTTGGTGGTTGTTTTACAGTCTGAACACCGGAATCAAGAGGGGGCGTTGCTCTCTTGAATGATAATTAAAAAAACGAACGAAGGAACGAGAAGTCTCTAGAGAACAAAGGCAAACAAAAACAAAAACAGAGCTCCGCGTCGGGGTCGAGCGAGACTCCACCCGCAGGGCTTCTACGTAGCCGGCCGCCCTTATCATTTTCTCCTCAGTAGATAAAAGACAAACAGACGTACAAACAGCAGCGAGAAAAAAACAGCCGCCGGAAAAAAACAAAGATGCTCATGTACACATTCTGACTGCTGTTTAAGTCTGGACGTACGATACCTGGAACAGCAGCAGAACGAACGTATAAAAAGTACGATTACTGATACTGTAATTATTCTGTGATTTTTTTCAGAGTGGATGGTATGATGCCAAGTACCAGGTATGCAGATGGTGCGTGATGTTTTCTCGCTTCGCGGATGCAGGCAGTCCCGTGTTTGTTGAGCGTTGCTTTCGTGCGGACGGGTAGCTGGGTTTCCCCAGAGCCCACCGCACCACGGACCTACGGCCTGTTGGCAGCTGCCCGTATATAGGACGGAGGGAGGAGGGAAGGACGGAGGGGAGGGAGGGAGGGAGGGATGGAGGGAGGGGAGGTGTAAAGTGAGGGAGATGTAGGGGGGGGTAAGAAGAGAGGTGCAAGGGAAGGCAAGGGAAGGGAAGGGGGGAGAGGGAGGGAGGGAGTTTTACAACGGGGGAGTTGTATGGGGAGGGAAGGAGGGGGATAAGGTGGGGAGGGGGGGGGGGGAGGGAGGGAGGGAGGGGGTAGTAAAGGGGGGGGAGGGGTGGAGGTGGTCAGGAACACCGGGAGGAGGAATGCGTTTGAAGCTCATACCTGAACGGAGGTGCTGGACAAACTGCTGCTGACGCTAATTCTGTATTCTGGACGTAACCCTCCAGAGCCCATACTCGTACTCGTATATACCAGGTATAATATAGCGTCAGCTGGCGCACTGCCGTGGGGAAACGTCTTGATATTCTTGTCCGTAACTACTGCTGTACACTTTGCCTTTCCAGCCCCAGCTCGCACGGGGGGGCTTCTACAGCAAATACCACTAAAGATGAAGCTCGGCGGCACTTTGAACAAATAGCCGTTTACCCTCGCCTCCCCTCCAGTACCCGCTCCTGGCCTACAGCAGTCGACTTTTTCCTTTCGGCTTGGATGGAATTGTCGTGCTCGTCGAGTGCTCGAGTGTATCATACGGCAGAGGGAGCTGCTTCGTACCAGCACCAAGTACGTCCTTATCGGAGAACCAATTCCTGAGAGTATAGGCACCGCGATGCGTTAGCTTCGAATAGTGGACCAGTACTAAATTTCTAATTTTAAAAGGAAGAAAGCACGTGCTTCGAGTAAACTCGTACTGGTACGCGCAGTGTGTTTGCAGCTTTGTGGGGGGGGGGGCAGAGGGAGATAGGTACCTGGTACCCTGGTATGATATAATTTTACCAGGTACCAGGTACCTGGTATGATATAATTTTCCGTTTTTGCTGCTGCTGCTATTGCTGCTGTTGGGGTGTCACTGGCAAACTACTACTGCTACTACTGCTGTTGTGGGTGTGCAGCGAGGCCACGGGACGGGACGGGAAGCATTCGACGCACAACCAACAACCCTGCGATCAACTTTCCGCTCGAGCCCGTAGCCTGAGTTCAACTTCCTCTACACGAAAGCTCTGCTGCTGGGTTTATTGCTGTTTTGTGGGTTTACGTGTACGAGCAACTGCTTGCTGCGAGGCAGAAACGCGCGACGAGCCTAAGGCACCTCCTCCGGGGGACGCGGACGATGGTCGCCCACCGTCGCCACAGAAACAATATGGCACCACAAACTCGCGGACTTGGGTGCGCCTATCACACGACGTGGCAAGTAGGACTGAATCATGATCTCTAGACAAAAGCAGCCCTCTCTCTGACCTACTCCACGAACTGCTGCTCTGTTGTTCGTTGCTGTGTTTTGACCTTGTTTTGCGACTACAAAACCTCGTCTCTGCAGTGGTCTTGTATCTGGATGGCAATGATGCAGTATAGTATTCGTTTCGCTCGTTTCGTCA
Organism: Nereocystis luetkeana; assembly: GCA_031213475.1. Taxonomy (NCBI): domain Eukaryota; class Phaeophyceae; order Laminariales; family Laminariaceae; genus Nereocystis; species Nereocystis luetkeana. Next base: position 1,243,777 of record JARUPZ010000018.1, read on the forward strand.
AAATCTGCGCCGCGGACCGCGCAGAGAGCGCAGCTTACGTCGGCAGGGGACACTTACCAGTGGTGGTGTTGTGGCAGGATACGCTGTTCCCAACGTTTTTGGATCGAGCTTTCCAGGTATGGTCAAGACATCGGCCCCTTGTTCCGTAGGCCAACTAAAACCTGGAAAACTACTAAAATCGATCGTATCATCCCCTGTTGGAAGAACGCCATCATCTATGTGCGGAACACCCAGACTCAAATCTCAAATCAATCAACCATCATCCAACAATGGCGGATCTGAAAGATGACCAAGACAAGGCGCACTTCGTGCACAAGGCATGGTATAGCAGCACCCCTTTGCAAGGACATATTACAGCTGCTGAAAAGCACTTTCTTCTACCAACTGGGATTGAAATTGACTCACCCCACGCAGACAATCCTGAATTTTTGAATTTTTGAATCCCTTCAACGTCTCTCTGGTGCGCTGGTTCCCTGCTCCCAGCTCGCGTACTACTGCTGTAGGTCGTCAACCACCTTGGAAGCAGCCGCCTCGAGGAGGTAAGCCATGCACCAACACGATAGTCTTAGTACTTTTTGTCGATAGGCAGTGCGCAGTACAACGGCTTGGCAGGCGGACTGTTTTTGTTTGGATGGAGGGTCGCCTTTGTGTGTTTGTTCTTCGACAAAGAAGTTACGCCGCACCTCTGGGCGATTGCCTGAGGTACCAGGTATCACGTACGTACGAGTAGCAACTGCTCTCGAAGGCTTGACTCTCAGGTTCCGTCACAGCACAGCAGAGTGCGTATGGATGAAGATCCTGCTATAGTACGCGTAGAAAGTCGCCGCCCGCATAACAAGTGCCTGTGACACCATCAGCACTATGTGAATGTGAGTGATGAGCGGTAAACAGGGGAACACCTCGTATTTACCTGCCTCTCCCCCTGACGCATGCATCCTGGTCGCTCGGCAAGTGACTATGGTAGTTTTTAACGCCAACACCTGCGACAACACCAGAAACAACGTCATTACCTACGCCGCAAACGCCAGCGCTTCGAACGTTCCAACCGTGCAGAGCCTAAGCAATATATACGAGCTGCACTCCGAGGAGATGAGGAACGAGCGCGGCAACATTAAAAATGGGAACACGAAGGATGGCGAGTTCAGCCATACGAAGGCGCGACTTCCACCAAGAGTTCTTGCGAATCATCCAGGCAAATCTGGAAGTTTTATACCTGGTAGGTGCTAGGTGCTTCGTAGATCCCTGGTAGGTGCCCGGTATAATCAATGTGGTAGGAGCTGTGGTCCCGAGGACACTCGAGCGCTGTGCCTGGAGGCGTGAAGAGGAAGGTCAGACCAAAAATTCGTCCGTTTTATATCCGGTTTTGTTTTGGTGATCAGCACCCCTTCTTTCGCGAGCCGGCCCTGAACAGCAAGCAGCAAGCGGCGGCCTGAAAGTCAAGCTCGCGCTACAAGTCGTGTCGAGGGTGGAGAAGTAACGTTCGCTTGTCGGGCACGTAATAATAGTGAAGTGGCACCGCTCTACAATGTGCGTATAATAGTAAGCATCGTTAGCGGGGACACAACCGTCGTCGTCCGCCGCTTGCTTGGTTGATTGGTTGGTTGATTGCTCGGTCGGTCGGTCGGTCTGTTGGTTGGGCTGATTGGGTAAGTATCTTGTTGGTTGGCTCGACGGGCTGATTGGGTATTTATCTGGTTGGTTGGCTTGACAGATAGATGGTTGGTTAGATGGTTGGTGATTGGTTGAGGAGTTGAGCGGTTGCTTTGTTGGTAGGTCGGGCATGCCCGCGCGCTTTGTCCACCGATCAGCATGCTCCCTTTGTTACAAAACTAGCTGGCGAAAAGCGGTCTCCTCGTGAGTGCTCCGATTCTGGCCCTCGACCAACAGCAATACCGCCGTACCCCGCGCGGTACGGATAGTGGTCTGCAGTTTTCTCCCCCCGCCCATCCACCACCGCCGTACGTGTCGCCTTCTATTTTCCTGTCTTTGTTTCGGCAGAGTTTTCGCCCGCGAACGGGATGACTGAAGCGAGACATATGCGAAAAGGAGACGCAGGCTGAAGACCTCGCATGGCTCAGCTTCATGCACGCCCATATCTTATCATGAGAGCTCTCCAGGCAAGCAGGCGTCTGCCCGCCTAATGCGTTTTCTAAATGTCGATAAAAATCGGACTTTTTTCTTGTTTCGCGGAACATTCGCAGATCGCAGCATTTTGTTTCGCGTCCCGCAGATGTTTTTTAGCGTCGGCCAAGTACAGAAACTTTGATTTCCCAAATCGCAGAAAAATGTCACATCGTCGTAAAACATCGGGCAGGCGCACGGTGTGAACCGTGTGCGCCGTATCGCCACTGTACAGGATAGACCAGGGTCGTCCCCAGGGTCATTATCAGGCCTTGGCTGGTCGCAGAAAGCGCCATGCATCACGAGAGCTCTGTTCGTCCAGTCGACAGAGAACTGCCTGCTGTGAATCCCACCTTTCCCCCCTATTAAAATAGTTGTCGAATGGTTGGTTGGTCTGTTCACCCCCAAAGCCCCCTCTCGTTGGGTGCCGAAGTCAAACGCAGCCGCCATACGCCTCTGGCTAAAGCACCAGCAGTGCCAGGGAGGTTCTCAGTTCTCGAGACATACCACATTCCACCGCGGATGATGTGCTTGAATGATTGAAGGACGAAACATCGGCCCGAAGGATTTGAAGGGGCCACACAACCCCCCCCCCCCTCCCCACCTGATGAACCCACAGTCACCAATGACCCCCATATCTCACCCGCCACGTCGCTACATAAACACACCATCCCCCTCCCACCGTAAACTCACAGTCACCAATGACCCCCTTATCTCACCCGCCACATCGCTGCATAAGCACACCATCCCCCTCCGGCCATGATGTTCCTCTATTTTTTGGCCCTTATCTCCGCGGCCGACACGTCATGGGCGCGTGGGTGTTGTACGTTTGTCGAGAACCTACGGTAACGGCTTACGAAAGCAACCCGCGAGCGCGGTATATTGAGCGTGTGTGTATTACGAAACGAGCGTACGTATGTTATGATGGGTAGGTGTGTGGGTCCATCCGTACGGACGCAGAAGGGGGGGGGGGAAGCTTTGCCGCCGTTGTCTTGCGCACAAGGGAAAAAAATAAACTATAACTTATTCTTAAGGGTGTCTTTTGCTGGTCGATGTAGGTTGCTTGCTCGTCGGTCGCGATCTCTTCGGTGGAATTTTACAGCCAACAGTCAGCATATTAGCCCTCGCTTTCATCAGCGAAGACACACTATGTGTCTTGACCAAAAAAACTAAAACACTTCCTGTCCTAATAGCTACGGCATTTATCGTCTCCACTCCCCCAAAAAAACAGTCAATTAATCAGGGCTTTTCGTGGGTCAGGTCAAAGCTCACGGGTCGGGTCGGGTCAACACGCGAAAAAATTGAAGTTTGTTGACTTAACCCTACCCGACCCGCGAGATTTTGAAAGCCTTTTGACCCGACCCGACCCGACCCGCGAAATTTAAAAAGCTGTTGATCCGACCCGACCCGTGTGACTTGAAAATCTTCTGACCCGACCCGACTTGACCCGCGAGATCAAAACCGTTGACCTGACCCGACCCGACACTTTCCGATTGACCCGTAAGACACGGGTTTCATACGGGTCGGGCCAACTGGCCCCATGACATACTTCACAGGTCAACGACGAAAGCTCACGGGTCCAAAGATATAAACGTTGGTATGTTGGCCGGTTGGTTGGTCCTTGGTCCCTCGCATTTTTCCGAAAATGTCAAAAGGGCTGTGTTCTTTTTTTGCTTCTTGTTTTTCGAGTATTTTGTGGGATACGCTTGTAAAAAGACTATTATGAGATAGGCACACACCCGCAGTCTATCGGGCGGATACCTCCCGACCCCTGGGTCGACCCTATAGCTCTGACCCGATGGCTTCTTCCGCCCCGGCGAGCGATGTGGGTGTGCAGCCTACGGCCGCGGGAAGCAGCATACCTGTGCCGCCCCCAGTAGCAAGCACACCTGAGGCCGGTGGATCTGTCAGCGGGGGCCACGATCCGCGAGGATCCGGTGCCTGCTGCTGCTACTGCCGCATCTGTTCTTGTCACCTGCATCAATTTTTATGTTTTCGCTCGTACTAATATATCTTTTGCCTTTTGTTTTTTTGGTCATACATCGCAGGTATTCCGTGTGTACGTACTCGCATATTACGTGGGTGCATACACCTGTTGGCCTGTTTTGTCTTCATTGCTGTACCCTGCATGAGAGTTTGGCCTGTTTAGTTTGTGGGAATAGATGGACGTGAACATGTACACAACAATATACTACGGCTTCGTTCGACCCGGGATTCGCGTATGATTGTTATAGACCCCATGATATATGCTCTCGGAGGTCGGAGTATCGGCACGAGAGAGGCCTTTGGGCAGAAAACGGCGCGTAGTTTTTGTTGTACAATTTCGATCCCGTGGGCCGGACCCGCGGGCCGCAAAGCCTTCCGACAGGTTGCAAAACGTTTGCTAAAAGACGGATCCGCGGCCAGACCCGGCGGTCCGACCTGCGGGCCGGCCGAAAACAATTCGCGGGTCATGGTGACCCGACCCGCGAACTACCCGTATCTCACGGGTATTTAGCTTACCCGACCCGCGACATTTCAAACACCTCCTGACCCGGCCCGACTCGCGACATTTCAACACCTCTTGATCCGACCCGCCCCGACCCTTAAGATTCCGAAATCTCTTGACTCGACCCGACCCGATCCGACCCGCGAGATTGCTAAACTTCTTGACCCGCTCGCACCCGACCCGCGACATTTTCAACCCTCCTGACCCGAGAAAAGCCCTGAATTAATTACCCCACCCCTAGTTTTGATGCCTTGACGGCCCGAGTGATAGGGGTGTCTCGGCTGTACCTCACCACCGCAACCTCCGCAGTCCATATAATATATATAGTTTTTTTTTTCGCATTTCCGCGCGCTGGCGCGCGTCGTTCCCACCGAAAAAACGTCAACACACCTACCAGGTACGTGTATAAGATCGGGGAGGTAGGTCTCAAGAATATTCACTTCGTACGTAGTCACAGATTCCGCGAGCGTGGTTGCTCCCAACCCCCCCCGCCCCCCCCCCCCCCCCCAACCATACGACTACGGCCATGCATGACATGACTACGCCCCGCCCCCTTCTCCCCCCCGCCATCGCCGAAGACAAACGCCCTAGACGCGACACGAGCCCCCACATCCACGCATCCAGAAGGTGGCGAAGGAGGGTCACAAGCACCGATGTATTTTATTATTATTTCCGCGCGCGCGGGTGCTGTTCCCAACCCCCCTGCCATCACCGAAACCGACTACCCCCGGCTCGTCGAGACACGACGAGTCCATCCGAGACGAGTGTCAAGACGACAAGCGTCGAGTCGAGACGAGCCAGGAGGAAAACGCTGCAATTCAAGACGACCCCAGAAGACCGAGACGGAGCAAAATGAATCGAGACGACGCGCTCCAAGACGTCCCAATCAACGAGACGAGCAAAAACAAGCTACTCCGACACGAAAGAGGCAAGAGACAGTTCGAGCCGAGACGTTGACCAATCAGCACGCTTTCCCCTGTAGAAGACCCAAGATGCGCGGCAGCAACACCGAGATGGAGCCCAGGTTCTCCTTGACCGCCTTGACGCTGCCGGGCAGCGTGACGACCAGGGTGTTGCTTCGCGTGCCCGCGACGGGCCGGGAGAGCACCGCCAGCGGGGTGTGCTTCAAGCCGCCCTGGTACATCGCGTGCACGATGCCAGGCGCTTCCCTAGAGAAGAACAGCAACAACAACGACGACAACAAGGACAACAACATAATGATTAAAACAACAACAACGACAACAACAACAACAACAACAACAACAACAACAACAACAACAACAACAACAACAACCACAACAACAACGACAATAACAACACCAGCGGCGGCAGCAGCAGGCGAGGGAGGGGGGCGCGGCGCGAGTACGAAGAGGAGGTCAGAAGGCCGGTCAGCCCGAAACGTGGCATCCCGCTGGAAACCCAACGGTGGGCAGAGGGAGGAGGGGGGGTATGCTGATATCGATAAAACCAAGGTGATCGATAGTTGCCAAAACAGCAGGAGGGGGGCGGGCGACGACAACGGCGGTGGGGGGGGGGGGGGGGGGACGAACTGGTTGTGCCTGGGTGTGTGACGCAAGTTGTGTGAAAAGCGTGCAGTGAGAGCACAGTGGTGACGCGGCGGCCGCTCTAGTTTAAGGCGATCGATCGCTCAACGTGCTCGCCCCGCGCAGGCCCGACCTCACCCTCTCAGGGCCGTTCTCCACCCTTGTACAACCGCATTAACGTTGCGGAGAAAAAATACTTGAAATTAGAGTAACATCGTTTTTGCAGTTTTTTTTTTCTGTAGTAGTTTTCGTGAAATTTGCAGTGAAACAAGAAAAACATTGCGCAAACGTTGTTCCGTTCCTCCTTTTCCTTACAAAGACAAAAAAAAAATCAGCAAAAAACAAGAAAACGAAATTAAACAGAACAAGGACCTGCTGATTTCCGTATTCACCGAAAAAGCATTCTCAACTCGGCGAAATCTCACACACAAACTGAAAAAAAAGAGGTGTCGTTATGGGTGCACGAACGCCAATAGAACAAACGTTTCTTTTTTGTGTGTGTGTTCCGTTTCATATACTGTAGTACATTTTATCTTTCTTTGACTCTCTCTCCATCTCTCTCACCTATGAAGCAGAGGGCGCACGGCCTCAGGCGTATTATCCCGACGGCCGAACCCCGTTCCCCCCGAAGTAAGGACTAGATCTACCGAATCGTCGTCACACCACTTCTTGACAACAGCCTACAGGGTCAAGCAAGCAGGGAGGGGTGGGGGGGGGGGGGTATGAGGGGCGGGCGCGCTGGAATATGGAGCATGAAGTCCACATTTAGTTGATGTGCAGTCCTATATAGAGTCCTGCCCACGATTTTGCAGGTCCGGAGTATCAAGCCTGGTTTCACACTGTATATTACGCCAACAGGAGGGGGGCGGGAGGGGGGGCAAGGGCGCCCGCCGATCAAACGCACGGCCACAAATACGTGCTAACAGGACGTATGGGCGAGGACCCTGGCGCCCTCTCCGCGTCCGGTGAGGGTCTGCCTGGATGTGGAGGCGTATGTATATGCTCCTGGAGGGGGGGTACATGCACTACGCTATACCTTGCGTGCAGCAACGTTTACTTTGTACTCAAACCTGGAGTATATTTTTTTCATCCGCGCGTGCTTCGGTAGATGAACATACCGTGTGACACGCAAGACAACACACCCCCTCGGAAAATTTTCAAAGCATCACACTTCCAACGTCAACCACGCAGCAAAAAATGCGAGTTTTGTCACCACCCATCCGAATTCGCTGTTCGATTAGTCATGGGCTCTAACCGACGCAAGGGTTTTATCCTGGTAAAACGCAAGGAGAACGGACATCGGGGGTCACGCTCGAACACCTCGTGCTTGATGCGCACATCTGCGCCTGCAGAGCAGAGGCGCACTAGCACACGGTACGACACTGCCCGCTGCCGACTGGTACACCTAGACTGCTGTAGGTCTACTGCTGCCGTGATTTCTCGACAACGGGGCGGGGGTCGTACCGAATACGCCGAGCGACGCGTCTATGCAACCTTCTCGAGGAAACTTTTCCAGAGCCACCGCTTTTGTTGTGTATACCCCCCATGTTTTGGAGGAAACCGGGTCTGAAATTTCGTCCCAGGGAGTGTCCTATATTGACTACAGTATGCCGTAGCACTTAAGTTTTCTAGGGCTTCTCACGCAGGAAGCTCCACACCTCACCCGAAACTGACCTTCGACGTGACACGTGCTACGATAGGGGTAGCACATTTTGCCTTGTGAGGTAATATTCATGACTGACCGGGCTCCTTTGCCCATTGATATCGCTGAACTACCATCAGCGCTACGGTATTTTCTCTGAGACAAGTTAGGCCGGAAAGTGAAAGTAAAATGAATAAATAAAATGTATACACGCAGGCTATATATAGGGCTTTTCGTCGGGTTGCATTTTTTCTTCACCTTTTCTCAAAAATCTGTTGTTGCTCCCCAAGCGTGGACTACTCCTACCACCATGGCGTGCGTTAATATATAAATAGTTCATCCGCTGACCAATCCCGTGCCCTATTGCAGGTTGTACATACGGTAAAACAAATGATGCTGTGAAGCGCAAGAACGGGATACCCCCGGGTAGTTTCTACAGTTGAGGAGCTCCGTCAGTCAGAACTATTGCCTCGGAAGGCAAAAAAAAAAAACGTGCCACGTACTGCTGCTGTAGGGCCACGGTCGTCGTAGCCCATGATAAATACAACGGAATAACTCTCGCGAGGAATTTGGCACTGGTTGAATATTGGTATCTGCCGCCAATTGTATGCGCTGGTGGAAAGCATAGAAAAAAAACTGAAATGAAACGTAACTTTCCTTCCCTCGGGAAAAGAGAAACATTGTTCTTTTTCGTCGGGCGGCACGGATCTCCGGCTTCGCCCGATGCCAAAAAAGTAGCCCCCTGCATTGTAGACGGCCGTGTAAAAATGTGTAACTCGTTTTCGCTCGCATGTAAAGCTGAAGCTCACTACCAAACTTGTATAACCAGCGCATCGCTACCGAGCACAAAAGCCGAGCAGACATCGATGAGAGCCAAGACACGGCTGCCGAGAACGCGACGCGGCGCAGTGATGGAATCAGGTCGGCAGCAGGGGCGGTCTGAACCAAAGGGTAGGCTACTGCCGTGATTCCCTCTCTCCCTATCTCTCTTTCTCCATCATATTTATATATAATACTTCGAAGTATCTACGTATATATGTATACTTGGAGTATCGAGCCAGCGATGCAACACCCTACCGCTCATGTAAGCTGGAACGCGCACCTGTATTTGGTCTATCTCGTCGGGGACGATCTGCTCAGCCAAGACGGTAACATCGTAAGGTTTAGGCTGTCGAAAGCGAGGGGAAAGGGCGAGGGACCAGGGAAGGAGGAAGGAAGGGGGCGGAGGCGGAAGGCGAGGGGGCGGGGGTTGGTGGGGGGGGGAGGTGGACGGGGGCGGGGGAACAAGGACCAACAGTATCAGACCAGTATCAATGGTGCACCCATACGTAGCACAAACAAAAACTTTTTTTTGTCGATCGGCTTTTGATCTCATCAAGATTCACACTACACGAGGACGAAGCAAAATGGAATGGTACGAGAGGGCCAGGCCTTGCCTCATCCGTCAACAACTTCCGCATGGCTGGGCCGCTGAGGTCCTTGTACACGCCCTGCGACGCGCGATCGCTGACGGTAAGCAGACACACGGTTATGTGCGTCGTGGGTGCACCTGTACACGAACCTGTGCGTGAAAAACAAAACAAAACGAGCGAAAACAAGAGAAAACGAGCGAAAACGAGCGAAAACGAGCAAGGGTCATGCTTCGTATTTACAGTGCGACCGAACAGAACACGGCGATCGAAGATAAGGATAACCTCGGAGCTGGGACTATGCTTCTGTGCACTACCACAGTCGTAGTAGGTGACCGATCGCTCGTTGCGGTTGGTCACAAACAGAAAGGTAACCGTAGTCGACCGATCCATTGCCGCGGCTGGGCGTGGCCACAGGTGCTCGACGAGCAAACCAAGGTGTCTCAGGTCTTAGGTCCTCGACTCCGGGGTTGCCACTCGTACTGCGGCTGCACAAAGGCGACCGATTGACGCGGTTAGTGGAGGGGTCTGCTTCGTTCGCCGATCAGCGTGGACCAAGACGATGCCGCTGCGGCTCGGATATAAGCGGTGCCACCTTTTTTCACCGCTGATTGATGTAACCCTTGTTGGTTGTCTCCTGGCCTCGTGGCCCATCGTCGCGAGAAAATAAATAAATAACTCATTTCGACGTTTGTTAAGTTCGCATTCCATCGACGCTGGTTGCAAAAACAACGTTCTTCTCCTGAACAAACGTTAAGAACGAAGAAAAGAAAAGTAGAGCCAAGTACACACACAAACAAGTAGGACAACGGAATCACCCACCATAATCCACGCTGCTACGTCTTGCGCGCTAGCTCCCCCCCCCCCCCCCCCCCCCCCCCCCCGCCCGTCATTTCCCGCAAAACTGATTCGGCCTTCAGCATGTCGAAACCCCATGCCACATCATACATCTAACGATCCATCAGTCTAGATCTGCAGTACACCAAGTGTGTAAGTTCGATTTGCTCGTAATTTATCTATCCACCACTAGAACCTTTCCATCTATAAATCTGTTTGTGTCTACTTCTATCTATTCATCAATCATTCATGCCCTCAACACAGAAGAAAAAACAACTATTACGGAGGCCCAAAAAACATAGGCCCAACATAAGCCCAAAAGCACACACTTTGGTGCGTTGTATATCAAGAACCACTGCGTGAATCGAAAGGCTGTCCGTTTCAAACGCGCGGTTGAAGATAGGCTTTCCATCGATCATGCTACATTGGTGTTTTTCGGAAAGACATTGGGAGGTCTCTTTCCCACCCGTTTTAGGCCCTACCTGGTGCCAGGGTATACATTAGTGACCAACGTGATTATCAATCGAACTAATTAACAATAGCAACCAAATTAACACACTCAACCAATCAATACCGGCAAGTCACCGTACATTCAGGGCGATGTACTCTCACACGAACCGCGCACCGCCTCCGCCTCTGCCCCACTTTCCACCCCCCCCCCCCCCCCCCCCCCCCCCCGCGCACCCACCTCCCCCTTTCCCCTTCGCGTCACCACCGTGGTGGTTGTGCTCGAGATCGTGAGAGTGAGCACTGCCCTTCCCGTGCCCATCCTCGTGTCCGTGCCCATGCGCAGCATGGGCGTGGGATTTCCCTTCAGCATGCCCGCCACCGTGGCCTCCACCCTCCCCCTCTTGAGCCACCGTTTTTTTCGTTGCCGCCGCCGGTGGCGAGGGGGGGAAGCAAACGTAGCCCGTTGGGCCGCCGCTGGACTCGCGGGCCTCGAGCGCGCTGGGACGTGGTGTTGACGCTGGCGTCGGTGTTAGCGGGGAGGTATGCGCCAGCGCGATGTCAACAGCCTACCGTATGGGGAGGGGAGGGGGGGGGAGGGGAGATGAGGGGCGGGGAGGGGAGGAAAGGGGAGGGGAGGGAGGGAGGGAAGGGGGGAGGGGAGGTGAGGGAAGCGGAGGGGGGGGGGGAGGGGAGGGGAGGGGAGGGGAGGGAGGGAGGAAAGGGGGGAGGGGAGGTGAGGGGAGGGAAGCGGAGGGGAGGAGAGGGGAGGGGAGGAGAGGGGAGGGGAGGGGAGGGGAGGGGAGGGAGGGAGGGAAGGGGGGAGGGAGGGAGAGAGAGGGACACATGCGAGGCTCCTTAGGGTGTCGTTGGTACCTGGCTGACATGGTTTCCTCAATTTCACGGAAGCATTATTCGCGGAATGCGGTCGTAACGCGTCGGCATGAAGGAAGAGTCGGTCACAAAGCGAGAAGGCCCCAGCCTTATGCCCCCTCCCCCGCCAACCAGTTTCGTCCGCGCCAAAATGGCACACGCCCGTACATACAATCCTCTCGCACGATTGTCCTACGGCACCCCTCCCGAAACACGGTATTTTTTCATCGCACAGCGAGCGAGCAGTTCAGGCTGAGCTGCGGTTCTGTCATTCGGCCGGCCGCACAATGAAATGAAAAACAAAAGTAAGAAAAACAAAAAAAAGGAAAGATAAAAAACACACACACAAACACAAACGAAAAACAAAAAATGGAAAACACGAAAACGAAAAAACGAATTAAAAACAAGAAAAAGAAACGCGCCGCGAGCCTCTCGCGTCTCGCCTTATGTCAGCAGTACCGCCATTTGTTATTCTACGCGGCAAACCCTCACCCTGCGACAGCACCTGCATACCGCACACTGCCCCACCTTTGCGTGGAAACCCAACCCTCTCGAAGGCGGCGGGAGGTCGCCGATCAGGATGGCAGGGGCGAGACTCCCCATGCTCAGCTCGCCGTCGCCCTTGGGCACGCAAACGAGGGCATTGGCCGACTTCATAGACAGCAGCCTGCTTGCAGCGAAACCAACGGCGATACATGTAAATACTTCGAAGGTATAAAATAACTAATATTAAATGAAACACAAATGAGTGACCAACTTTTACTCCGCTACGTAGGTATGATAGCTGCGAAACGATGCACATAAAAAACTATCTAGATATTTGAAAGGGGTGGTGTACTCCGCGTTCGATTCGCGCTTTGAAGCGGACAGCAGGAGGAGGGAGTGGGAGGCGAGTTGATGGAGCAGCGCAAGGGCCACGGGGGGGGGAGGGGGGGGGGGGGTACTCGATAGGAGAGATGTACTCGATCTCATTCACGACCGTAGTCGTATGACCATTGACCCTCGCATCCCTACAATGCCAGGACGGAGCATGTCGGGTTTTCACCGACCAGGCAGGCATTGCTTGCACCAAGCGCGAAGCGCCGTGAGGTGTTGGGGCGATTCGCATGAAGGGCGCTGCTGCATCCTACCGAGAACCGCTTTAGAGACGGATTTTCTTGCATATGGATGGCAGCGTCAATTGATTGATTGGCTGGGGGGGGGGGGGGGGGGGGGGGGTATTACAACCATACCACTGCTTTAAACTGTCGAGTGCCACAATCACTCATACTATCTCTTTATTATATCTAATCAATGCTGCTGTGTATCGGGCCAACCAAGACGAAAGGAACGGATGCCTCGCCTGCTGCTCATCTGGCTCCCCGTGCTGACAGCGTCGAAGCACCCCGCGATGTAGTTCCACGAAACGACGGCCCGGTGATACTCCGGTCTTACGGTGTCCATCCGGAGAGGGCTCATCAAGCGCGCGTCAACCTTAAAGATGTGTTTACACGCGGGACCAGAGGGTGGTACGCGTATATAGTGCGATGTTGGAGGGGGGAGGGGGGGTGTACTCATGTCATGCATTGCCGTGGTCGTATGACCATAGATCCTCGCATCGCTAGAATGCCGGGACGGAGCACGTCCGGTTGGGGGGGGGGGGGGGTACCCATTGTCATGCATGGCCGAGGTCGTATGACCAAAGGCCCTCACAAAATTTGCTTTCCAGGGCATATCCGACATTCGGCTGAACCGGCCAAGACTGTCGTATGAGGTTTATAGGAGTGTACAGGTACGAGCGTAGTGAACACGAGTGTACGGCGTACAAACTGTATCCTTCCAATCGGATAGAAAGAAAAGAAAAAAAAAAGGCCCCCAAATAATTTTTTAAAAAACGACACGAGCAAATCGAGAAACCGAGGAAAAAATCACAAAACGAAAAAAAAACAACACATGAAACAAGCCAGAAAAATCTAACAAAACAAGAACAACCAAAACATAAAACAGACACGAGGAGACAAACTATTCACCCCCCCCCCCCCCCCGCCTCTTATGATGATCATACGACTACGGCAATGCATGGCATGAGCACACCCACCCCCTCCCTTGCCCCCTCTCCCCCGAACCCTCCCACCTGCGGGAGCATGCAGTCCTGCAGAGCGTGGCCCCTCATCCTCCGAATTGCAGGGGCCACGAAGAGGTGCGAGCACACCAGGCTGCTCACGGGGTTTCCAGGCAACGCAAAGATAAGGCGCCCAGGGGCCGCATCGCCCCCGCCCCCCACCCCGCTACCGCCGCCGCCGCCGGTAGTGGTCGCGAAAGTGGTGGGCTTTCCGGGCTTCATACAGATGCGGCCGAAGTGAACCGTCCCGAGCGACTTTTTCAGCATTGTTTTTTCGAATTCGAAGTAGGCCGGGCGGCGGGGGGGGGGGGGGGGGGGGATACACAGCTTAGGCGGGGCTGGCGACTAAAAGGTGGGTACGGGGCGATGAAGGGTTGTGGTTTATCAGGGGAGAGTGTATCTGGTGCGGAAGGCAATAAGTTAATTCGTCGTCGTCGTACGGTGCGCTTTCCCATCCCCGTAAAACCTGCCACAAAAGGACACGGAACGTGCGGTCCCATTCTACTGGCCGGTAGTGTAGGCTCTACTGATGGTGCGTTGGTGTACAGCAAAGCACAAGCACAAGCGCAAGCGTACGTACAAGGACGAACAAAGATCACAGAGGAAAGCGACAGACGCGAGGGACAACGACAAAAGTAAGCACAAAAAAACAACGCACGCGAGGCAAGGAAACACAACCACACCACACACACAAACCACAAACCACAACAGCCGCACCTCGAGGATGGGCTTGAGCAGGTCGGCCTCGCCCATGGAAACCCCTCCGGAGGTCACCAGCACGTCGCATCGGTCAAGCGCGGCCAACACGGCGCCTTTGAGGGTGGTTTCCTTATCCCTAACGATACCGAGGTCTACGGGGACGGCCCCCATGGAAGAGACTGCAGCCAGAAGGGTGGACCTGGCGAGAGATAAGACAGAGAGGAAGAGGTCAGCTAGAGGAGGACAAGAGAGAAAGAGGTCAACGAGAGGAGGTCGCAACGGCTTTCCAATCTTCGATACTCCGTCTCAGAAGGACACGACACAAACACACACAGAAGCCGCCGATCTATATTCAACATAAACTCTATTCCATACCAGGTATGTTTCAGGCACCTATGAAGCGCGATGTGCAGGTTGAACTACCTGTTGCTGTCGCGAATCAGTCCGCCGGACAGCTTCTCTCCGGGCTCCACGAGCTCGTCGCCGGTGGACATCACCCCCACCCTGGGGCGAGGAATGACCCGCGCCTCGGCCACGCCCACGGTGGCCAAGAGGCCAATCTGCCGCCGGAGGAGCAACAGCAAGCGGGAGAGGCAGCGAGAGAAGCAGGAAAAGCAGGGCGAGCAAGGCAAGCGGGGCGGACGGGGCAAGCGGAGCGAGCAAGGCAAGCAGGGCAGCCGGGGCACAAGGCGTGGAGTTACGGGGGGAAAACAGGCATAGTAATTTATTTCCGCACAGAAACGGGTGGAAGTGGCTGAGGGGTGGGATTAAATTGAAGGGTTGGGATTGGGATGAAGGTTGGGGTGGGGGAGGGGGGGGGGGTGTCGCAGGTCGGGGAGGGGGGGGGGGTACCCGCGGGAAGAGGGAAGGGGGGGGACACAAACAGCGAGAATTGAACGCTACCGCTCCCCTCGTCTCCACACGCGAGATCGGAAAGAATGTGGGCATGTACCGGTGCATAATAGCAGCGATGCAACAACCAGGGAAAAAAAAGAAGGAAAAGTACGAGGTCGTCACAAAACGATCACGCAAGCAGAGAAAAACGACAAAAACTAGAATCAAAACATTACAAAAGACGAGACATGACATATTGTAGTACGTACGCATGAAACAAAATCCGGCTGCGGAAGCTGCGCGGCGTCGATTTCAATCACCTCGGCGGCGTTGATGGTCTCGCCCCCTCGCAAGACCGTCGCCCCCTCCGCGATGTCGTACCCCACGGGACGAACGCTCTGGCCAGCCCGCACCCCGACCAAGACGCGAACGGACTTCTCCTCTTTGTTGAAGGCAGTGGAGTCCGCGCCGTCAACAGCCGCGGTATCCTCCACCTATCGATTAATATATCGTGTCATTCAGGGTTTGAGAAATAGAAGAGAGAGGGGGTGGGGGGGGGGGGGGGAGAGAGGAACATGAATTGATTGAAAATGGCACCGAACCGAGAGGGAGGAGAAAAAAGGGCCTAACGAGAAGGGAAACAAATGGAACCGGGAGACGTACAACGGGGGTGGGGGCGGAGGCGGGGGGGGGGAGGGGGGGGGGGGGGGGGGACGAGAGGTACTCACCCCGTTACCCAAGCCGTACCACGAGCCCCGTCATAGCTAATCACGCAGCCTCCGCCGAAACACTACCGCGACCCCCGACTCTAAATAAACGCCATCAGCTCAAGTCGCTCGTGGGCGCGTGTTTGTGTGTGTGAGCGCGAGTACAGTGTGGGCAAGAAAAAGCCGTCCCTCCACAATCCGTCCCTCCACATCCCGACGCGAGGTGACGAGAGAAGGAAGGCTGTAGCGTCGTATCTCGCAATAAAAAAAAATACAAAGGAACAGGCGGTAGTGGGGAAGGGGCATCATAGGTAGAAGAGCCTGCTATACGTAAGCCCGGATCTGACTCACGAGTGTTCATGTGTATACGTACCCGGTAGGAGCAGGAAAAAGAAAAAGAAAGGGCGACGATGTTATATGGGAGTGGGGAAAACAGAATCCGTCGTCCCTACGCGTTCGTCGGTCCGTGCTGATTCCTTCCGTCGGTCCGCGCATCCTTCCGTCGGTTCTCCTCACCTTCACGACCGCGTTCGCCCCCTGGGGAAGCTTGGCGCCGGTGGTGATGTACGCGCACTTTCCCGGCGACACTCGGATGGAGTCCGGGTCGACCCCGGCCGTGATGCGCCCGACCACCTGGAAACAAACGTGCCGAAAAACGACAAAGGGAGGGAGGGAGGGACGCAGAGGAGAGGACGGAGGGGGGGTGGGGGTGTACTCGATAGGAGAGATGTACTCGATCTCATGCATGGCCGTAGACGTATGACCATAGACCCTCGCATCCCTGCAATGCCGGGACGGAGCATGTCGGGTTTTCACCGACCAGGTAGACATTGCTTGCACCGAGCGCGAAGCGCCGTGAGGTGTTGGGCGAGTCGCATGAAGGGTGAGCTGCATCCTACTAAGAACCTCCTTTGAGGCGGACTTGCATATGGACGACAGCTTCAATGAGTTGATTTAGTTTCCGGTGTAGGCATTTCCAGAGACAGCAATGGGAGTACTATGTAACTGCCTCTTGGGTGCCTTACCTTGAACACTACCTGGTACGTGATACGACCATTCCCAATTGTGCGGAGTAAAGGTTCTTTACCTCGCACAAATGATCTAACTCGACAACCAGCTGTGGGCGACCGCAAAAAAAAAAAAAAAAACGGTACCCTGGTTGTCTAGCTCACAACCCAACCTATAAAAAATAGGGGGAGGGGGGGGGGGGAGAGAGGAGAGGAGAGGGGAGGGGAGCGGGGGGGCTGCTGCTTGTATACCGTCGCCCGGCGGGATCTCGATCCAAGGGGGGATGGATGTGTACCGTTTCCGTTCAGCTGAGCCGCCGCACAAGCCGTGCGACAGCAGCGGCGGCGGCGGCGGCACGCCGTGCTCGCCTGCGGGAGCGCCGACTGCTGTTTAGCACGAAAAGCTTGGCCCCCTGCGTACCGTGCAACGAACGAAATCAAGGTCTCCCCATGATACTCCTATACTCGAAGTACACCAGGTCTAAACATGATACTCCTATACTCGAAGTACACCAGGTACCAGGTATGAATATAAACAATATCTTACCCGAAGCGTACGGATGTGTCCCCGAATCTCACGGCAACCCCGCCTTCCTACAGCCCGTACGTTGCCGCTTTTCCGAGAAGCGGGTGAAAGGAGGCCGCGTGTGCTGAAAACGTGCCGCCATTCCAAAACGAAAATAGGGCGTTTCATACGATAGTTTGATCGCACCTGTATTCATGCATGCTTGCATGCATGCATGCGATTTCTGGACGTTTCCTCCGGTAAAACAAGAGGCCCACTGCTTCTACAATCATTCGGTATAGCATACCATCACTCTCTCCGACTATTTCAGGATCGTTGAGGGGTTAATACGACCAACCAAACGAGCCTCACATCGAGGAGTTTGCGAAGAATTCGCTTGGGTTTCGTGTCTTGTAGTCTGTTTTCTGCCGGTATGTATCACCGGCACAGCAATGAGGCTTTCTCGAAAAGGGAATCCACCCTGCGGGCGTCCCCTCTTTCTGTTTCAGACTACTATTATAGATACCGGTATATATTACCAATCCTACGCCACGAAAAAAACATTGGTGTGGGGGAAAAAGTGACGAAAATGGCGTTTTCAACATAAGTATTCTTGGGTTGGGTAACTCTTGTGGGTTCGTTAGCAACCCGGGCGACCCCTGATTGGCTACGTAGCGCCTTCGGTTCCACGTGTCTAACCAATCAGCTCCTTAACTTTCCTCGGTTTCAAATATTTGTATAACCCAACCAAAATTGGATTATCGCTGACACCCTAATCAGGGACGTGTTGGGTGTGTACCACGATAGAGACAGGGAACGACAAATATCAAGCCGTTCATGTACGAGCGAGATACGCCCCCCGTCCCGAAAGGGATGCGTGGTCAATGGTGAAGTAACGAAGGCAAGCAACAAATGAGTACGCCCCCCCCCCCCCTCCCCGCCCATGAGTACCCCCCCCCCCCCTTCCGCCGTGCCGCCAAACGTATAAACCTGGTACCCATACCGACTCAGCCCCTGTTGGATACGAAATAAAACAGCCACGACAACAACAGCAACAACAACCATACCAACAACAGCAACAACAACAATAACAACAACAACAACAACAACAACAACAACAACAACAACAACAACAACAACAACAACAACAGCAACAACAAGAGGGTTTGCGTCAGTCTCTGGTTTGCTTAGCGCGGCGCGTCCGTCTGAGTTACGCCATGTTTGTTACCAACACACAACATGGTCATACGGTATAATTGGTACCTGGTACCAGGCATACTCTAGCGCTACATACCAAGCGGGATGCTACCAACATTTATACCGTTTACATACCAACTGGAGCGTCTTCAGTTCAATTTTTCAACGAGGTCGAGAGTTGGAAGAAAGCAAAAGTGACAACTTGGGAAAAAAAAACTATCAAAAGCGAACAAAACGACAGAAGGAAAGAGGTTATATATACATATATAAATATATATATATAATTATATATATATTGTATATATAATATATAATATATACATATATATATGTCTACCGCGTTGTCGCGCGTTGGGTGCAGCATACAAAAATAAGCGCGACTCCAAGTGACCCATGTAACGCCTTCCCTCACCTCCAGAACCCCTGGCCCGTCCGACGACACGACCGCGTAGCCGTCCATGATCGACGCCGGAAAGGGCGGCAGTGGCTCGGGGGCGACCACATCGACGGCCAAGACGCTGCCTAGTGACGCGAGAAACAACAAACAAACCACCAAGCAGAAGAGAAACAAAAAAAAAGCCTGTTTGTTACCTACCAGGTACATGATTTCCTGTCTGTTAAATAAGGGAACATGAACCACCTAAAAACTTAGCAGAAAAAACATACCAGTGTATACATACCAGGAACCCATGGTGTATGATAAGTGATGATATGTACAAGTACCGGTTATGCTTGTTACCACTCTGGGCCGGAATGTAAGGGCCATTTAGACACTTATAGTAATGCTAAGCGGTCGCTACATTTATGCCCAGAATACGAATTTATATTGTTTTCACTACCAGTGGTGGGGCGCGAAACAGCACCAACAGCACCAACACCAATTACACGCAGACCATGCTGTCCGTCACATACCAACGACAACAGCAGCAACAACAAGCAGACCATGTTGTTCGTCACATATAATACCAACAACAACTGCGACAACAACAACAACTACGACAACAACAAGCAGACCATGCTGTTCGTCACATATTAGGTACGCTATTTTCTAGTATATTATCAGTGGACCCGTGCCGCGATAGGGGGTCTCACGTGAGGGTGCTCGTAGCCGGCTCCCTGATATCTTTCAACCCAAAAAAAGATTCAAGAAAATTGTTCCCTTAACCCGACGAGCAAAATCCCATGCATTGCCTGCCAGGTCTTAGAGTACTCCCCCGAAAATATTGTAAAATTCGAACGATATTGGGTAGTTATTAAGTTTAGAGGCCCATCAATTGTGAATATTTTGGCCCAAAAAAAAAAAAGAAGCTGCACGTGCCGTAGCACGCACGCCCCAGTGGGACGTTAAATAATAAACGAACAAAGAAAAAGCAGAATAGCTGCTCGTTGTATTTAACGTTACACCTTCGAGTACCCTCGGGTGCCGTTACTCGCGCGCAGTTCGCAGCTTGCATAATCGACCTAACAGCTTCAATGAACTTCCATATCACCTACTACCACCCCGCTATTCAGCAGACTATAATCGGAAACGCTATCCGTTGCCTCATGTATATGGTACCTGGTTCCAGGTACCTGGTAGTACCCTGGTCTACCATTTTATAGCAGTTACTGCACCACCACTATTACTGTTGTGTGATGGAAGTGGTTCGGACTGGTGCATATGGCGTGGAGCAGGGCCCACGGCAAGGATGCCCTCTCGCGCCGTCGCAGTTCGACGCACTCTATAGCAGTGCGGCAATCAATGCTGCTGCACGTGGTGGCGGTGGAGCGGTTTAGTGCCGGCGCGGCGGTTTAGCGCCGCTACGAACGCGGTGAAAAGGACGTGGTGTGATGCCGCTGTGTGCAACGATGAGAAGGGGGGCGAGAAGCGAGAGAGGCCGGAGAAAGGGCGAGAAAAGCCCCAGGAGACAAGTGACGGAGAGCCGCAACCGATCTGTGGAGCGTACAGCAGATCAAGGGACGGCAAGCGGCCTCGCGGAGCCGATGGCAGATTTCGTTGCGGTGTGCGCTTCGCTCGGGCCGACAGTTCCGAAAGCCAAGACGGAGACCAGGGGCTTAACGACGAAAGGGATCTACAGGGTAACTTTCGTTACAGAGGCAGCCGGCCAGATTGTACGCACAAACCACCCACTTCGTGTACCCTGGGTCGACTGTATGCAAGGACGGCGACCTTAACGTCGGGACCAGCCGGCGCGTACTATCGGCCAACGTACGCATCAAACGGTGCGGCCTGCCCCTGCTGTACTGCTAGCCCACACTACGGTTCCGGCTTGAAGTACGGATGCTGAACGCTGAAGCCATGGAAACCACGCTGTGCCGGCGTTCGACGTGGAGCCCGAACACTGCCCTTCTCGCTATACTGCGCTGTTTAGGCCTCGCCACCGATTTCTCCTCCGCCGCTTCGGATGGACGAGAAAACGCCGCGAGGACGGACTACCACGTGCTCTCGTATGCAGACTCGCTCGCTAAGACGAACTGTGAGAGCGTCGAAAGGATGGGTGCGTACACGGAGGAAAATATCGACGGGGTCCGTGGCTCGCATGGGTAGCAACGAGCGATTGCCGAAGCGAGTGACGTTTAACCCATTTTAGGACCGTAGTCCCGTTTTGGGGACAAACCACTCAAATTCCAAGTAGTTTGTCCCCAAAACGGGACTGTGGTCCGAAGAGGGTTAGGTGGGAGGAGCGGGGGGGTACTCATTAGTTGCTTGCCTCGGTCGAATGGCCGTTGACCACGTATTGGTATCCCTTTCGAGACGGAGAACCGTTCCTACTCCTAATGGAGACATCTTCAACAGTTGGGCGCTCATGGCGTTTTTCGATGCATTACATGTATTTTTTTGCTAATCTCATCTCCTTCCTGTTTCGCCGCCGGTGGCCACCATCTGCCTCCTAGGATAGCGATCGTTTTCTCGCTGCTATCTAGTGTAGCAAACTCCTCCATGTCACATTGGTCTATTTCCCTCATTTCTTCTTTTAACACGCCCCGTTCCTCCTTATAAATTTCACACTCTTCTACTATTAATACGTTACTTCTACCCTCTATTGCTTCGCCACACGGGCACATCTGTGCATCTACTTTTTCCTCCTCCCGGCTACTGGTATACCTCTTCATTTTTTCTAGCAGGTCCAGGTCACCTCCACGAAATCGCAGTTTTAGCATTTTCGCGAAGTCGATTGGGCGGTGAAAATACGTTGTCATTCCTATCCCTTCGCTTAATCCCCGGTATATCTCTTGAGTGTTTCTCCGATTTCACCTTGGTTCTTAGCGATAGCCTTTCCCTTCTTTTCATCATTTCTTCTATTTTGTGTCTTGTACCTCCCAAACTTCTCTGCGGACATCATCTCTTCTTGGCTTCATCCTATACCCTTCCATACTTTCTCGACTACGCTACCGCACCGTATTCCAGCTCGCCCTTTCGTTACTGTCTCCTTCCATACTTTCTCGGCTACGCTATCCCACCGTATTCCAGCTCGTCCTTTTGTTACTTTCTCCCATTCAGCTCCATGAATTATGGTTGGCAACTTCTGTTTTGGCATGTTCCTTACTTTATATTGCCATTTCAACGTTGTCGTGTCTCTGTTCGTCTTGAGTGGGTACATTCCCAGCTCTGCTCTTATTACCTGGTACCTGGTATGTGTTCAAGTGTGTGAGTGGGGGGGTATACTCGATATCATATCTGGCCGTAGTCGTATGACCATGAAGACGCTCTCGCATCCCTGCAATGCCGGTGCGGGCGTACTCATGTGTTGCTTGCCTCAGTCATTTGACGGTTGACCACGCATCCCTTTCGAGACGGACCACCGTTCGTTCCTACTCCTAATGGAGACGCCTCCAACAGTTAGGCGCTCATTACGTTGCTTACAAATAGGTTTTTGCTGCGCATATCCCAAATCCTGTTTCGCCGCCTGTGGACACCTTTTATCTCCTATTAATAGGATAGCGATCGTCTTCTTGCTACTATTTAGTGTACCAAGCTCTTCTGTATCACATTCGTCTATTTTCCTCATCTCCCGGGGGGCGGGGGAGAGGGGGTGTACTCGATAGCATGCGTGGCCGTAGTCGTATGACCGTAGACCCTCGCATCCCTACAATGCCCCGGGACGGAGCATGTCGGGTTTTCACCCACCAGGCAGACATGGCTTGAATCAAGCGCAAAGCGAAACGTGAGGTGTCCGGCGAGTCGCATGAAGGGTGAGCTGCATCCTACTAAGAACCACATATGGATGACAGCTCCAATGTCGTATGACCAGGGGGGGGGGTAAGGGCTACTCGGGAGGGTAAACACGGGACTGGACCGGTTGTCTCGAAAGCGATTTATCGCTGTTCAAGGTACAAACAGAATCCGAGCATCAAACTGTAAAGATGTGTCGCGGAAGCGCAGAGATGTGCATGATAAGCTGGTTCGTGACGGAGAAATAAAAAGTAGGAAAAGGCGACAGACGAGCGCTTCAGGTGCGAACTGCGCAGCAACCACAGCAGCCTTCGTTAAACGCGGAGCCCAGGAGGGGGGGGGGGGACGTGTCCTCATTTGGTGCTTGCCTTAGTCATTAGACCATTGACCACGCACCCCTCTTGAGACGGAGAACCGTTCCGACTCCAAATTAAGACACCTGTGGGTAATCGATTGATTTTTTACCCCTATAGCTCAGTAGGTAGCACCTTCACATTTGACATCGTCGAGGACACGGGTTCGAATCTCACTCCAAACGTTCCTTTTATAGCAACGCTTGCGCGTGCGGTCCATAAAGACACATCTCCCTGGTTCCCCAGGTATTGAACCGAAGCGGGTAGGTCAGCGTACGGCCATATACAGTACCGACGCCCCAAAGATCCCACCGTTCAGAGGGGGGGAGGGTGTTGTGAGGATTACCCTGGGCTGGGTAGTCGATTGATCTTTTACCCCTATAGCTCAGTAGGTAACACCTTCACACTCCAACTGTTGGGCGCTCATTACGTTTTCCATACATCACACATATTTTTTTTGCTAATCGTATCCCCTTCCTGTTTCGCCGCCTATGGCCATCATCTGTCTCGTAGGATAGCGCCCGTTTCCTCGCTGCTATCTATTAATAGTGCACCCAACTCCTCCATGTCACATTCGTATATTTCCCTCACTTCCTCTGTAGGACATCCCGTTCCTCCTTGTGCATTCCACATTCTCCTACTAAGTGAATTCTACTTTCTATTGCTTTGCCACACAAGCACATCTGCTGTGCATCTACTTCCTCTCCTACAGGTATGCGGTCCAGGTCACCTAAACGAAATCGCAGTTTCAGCGTATTCGCGAAGTCCATTGGGACGTGCAAACACGTTTTCATTCCTATCCCTTCCCCGTATATTTATCAAGGGTTTCTCCGATAGGGGGCACTAATTTGTTGCCTGCCTCAAGTCATTCGACCATCGACCACGCGTCCCTTTCGAGACGGAGCACCCTTCCTACTCCTCATAGAGACACCTTCTATGGTTGGGCGGGCGCTCGTTACTGCTGTACGTTGTTTCCATACAATACATATATATATATACTATATTCCGATGTTATCCCCTTCGGAGGGGGGAAGAGGAGGCGCGTTGAAGGAGGTATAGCAAGCAGCAACAGCGGCGGCTGATGAAGTGAAGGAACCCGCCGAAGAGTGGGACTGGCCGTCTTCTTAGTAGTGCTCGAGATGCCCAGCAACTGCTGCTGCTTGCTGAGCTGCAGTCCATGTTCTGTGTTGGTTGCGCTGCCCCTCTCCTGCCGAGTCAACACAGCGACCTTCTGCCGTAATTGGTTATGCTGGATCACCCTATGTGTAGAGTTCTTGCGACCTTTCGGTGTTATTTTTTGCTCTTTGTTTCTGCCCTCTTTGTCCGGTCGTTTGTTTTGGTTGCCCTCTTGATGGCCCACCAGCAAAATACTTTGCAAGGACTACCGACTGACAGCGTACAGCAGCCTCGTTCCCGTGGGTCTTGGCAGCTGCGTTGCGAGCGCATGCCTTTTTTCGTTCACTATAATTTTCATTCCGAGTTCGGGCGCATGTACGGTGGTTGTCTTCTGGTAATTACTTGGGGTGCAAGCGATACGGGTTGGCGTAGGTGCGCAACTACCACAGCCCGTGGTATCGTTCCCTTGCGTACCGATTCTGCGGTGCAACCATTCTTTTTTATTTTGTGCTTGTTTCTCTGCCAACGGGATGCTGCTTGTGGCCGCGGGCAAGACTCCAGGGGAGTGAGCTTCTCGTGCTTATTGTGAAAACATGGAAATAGAACAGAAGTATCATCAGTCATCAGAGATAGAAGTCGGAATTCTGAATTCGACGTGTGCTGCCTTGCTACTGCTCTATACTACTATATGTATACTGCTGCTGCTGCTGTGCCTGCACCACCGTACCGCGTGACCTGATAGCTGTGTATCCGTGCACCTGTCTGCTGCGCATGATGTGATAACACCTGTCACATAATATATACTGGTACCAGGTATTTACCAATAATATCGTGTTGTCCCCCCCCCCCCTTTTGGCGAAAACAATTGATGCTCATTAACAGTCCCATTTTAGGGACAAACTTTTAACCCTTTTAGGACCGCAGTCCCGTTTTGGGGACACACTACTTGGAATTTGACTGGTTTGTCCCAGAAAGCGGGACTGCGCTTCTAAAAGGATTAAGGGTTAATAAAAAAAACTCAAATTAATCCGATATAATCCACCTGCCTCACAAGCAAAATCCGCAGTACGCACGCTCTCATTATCACACACAGCTTGGAAATATGAGGTTCGACGAAATCCTCGATTTCAAAGTACTAAATTGTAGCACTGATATTGTTCATCAATATCGTATCCGCTTTTGGCCGGAAAAAATATGCACATTACTTCAGTCACAAATTGATTGATACCAGGTAGTAATTACATGTTTCCATTTGTGATTCCTCGCACGCCCCATTTAATTTTTTTTTTTCTTTAAAATATAGACACATATCCTTATTATTGAATGCTGCTTGGTAGTACCGGTAGTGATGATGGTACTATTTTTTTAATGTATTAATAGTATACCAGAAACAACGGGTGTGGAATATACACCGGAAACCTTCCCACTCGTGGCAAGCTACGTACGTGCAACCTCGGATCGTTTTATTTTTATTTTTATTTCCCAAATATAGACACACCCACTCCTTGAATTCTGCAGCTTCGGATTGTTTCATCCTCATATAAACTGCGTGTACATACGGGCTGTGCTTCCTGCGTGAGGCCATTTAAAACCCGTAGTTCGCGCGATCGAAGTATCACACACGGCTTGAAAATGTGAGTTTCGACGAAATCCTCGGTCTCACAGCTGTTTTTTTTTTTATATTCTCAAGATAGATATATACGAGGGACCATAATGCTGTAACGCGATAGGTGCAGCATGCTGAGTGTGTGCGTTCCATCTACCCGTCGACATCCAGCACAACCAGAGTCCGTGCCGATTCTTCATCTTGGAGAGATGCAAGGTCTGTGGCCACTAAACCACGACGTATTAGATATTCTAAAGTGCTTCGGAATGCAGCACGGAGAGTAGACTTGACCCAATGCCGTGTCATCGTACTGGATACAAAAGGCACAACATGTGTACACGCGCCAGGAATCCAGATACATGAGATGGGTGTTGAATATAGAGCGAGAATCAAGTTGGATACGATACCGACGAACAGAATCATCAAACGAATTGTTACATCGAAGCTTCGCAGCTTCCGTTCAGTATCAGCGTAAAAATACACGGGGATTGTTGTTGTTTTGTTTCTCATCCCATTCATTATCTTCGCACATCTTCTTCTCTCTCTCCTTCCAACTCGTAACTCAGATCCGGGGTCACATAGCAGGCTCTTCTACCCCCCTTCCCGCTACGGTTAGGGTGGCAGAAGATAGAGACAAAACATGCGCCATAGGATATACCCAAAGACTACAACCCGTAAATTATTTCGATTTATAATCGAAACCTTCGCTACTTTATCCACAATCCAACATTCAGAAACCAAAACAGCACACCCCAGCAATATATCATACGTACGTACGGCGTATTGGATGATAGCACAACAGTTTGTATATACATGTGTGACATGAAATAAAATGTGTAATACAAAGAAAGGTATTATACATCCAGCTGCACATTAAATTACTGGCGTACAGCAACACTAATACTGCTGCAGTAACCATACACCTCTCAATGACCTGGTGCGATACACCACTATACCACTGACCAGGGATAGCGTTTACGGTGCTTCAGATGCAAAGATGGCAAATATACCCTGTCTCGGGGAGTTGATTACTGCTCAATGCTTGTACGATGTGTGTTCTCTGTTCTCCATTATAACCGTTATTTCCATCCATCGACATCCAGCACGTCCCAAGAGCTCGCGGAGATCTGCCCGCGCAGGCAAACATTATTAGATGTGCCCGCACAGCATCTATATATACCTGGTATAGTCTTGCCAAGAACATCGATCCCACGGCCCACGGCAGACCAACTAAGCAGGGTTCGTACTAGGATTAATATAGAGTTAGGGTAAGAGTTCCGGGTCGGGGTGGTAGCCGCCGCTATAGCCGAAGCCGAAAACAAAATAACCGTTGAGAATAAAATAAATCCGTTACAGTTAGTAGTCTAGTGACAAAACAATTACCTGGTACCTGGTATTTTATTAAAAACATCATTTTTCGCGGGCACAGAATCTATGCGAGTACAGCCAGTAGGTAGGAGCCATACCATACTATTAATAGAGAGAGCTGGGATATACCTGGTAATACGCGTATGATGACATTGATATAAATATGCTTGACGATACCGATATTAATATTTGACTTTATTACGTGGTACATAGAAGGCTGACGATGTATTCCATTATTACCCTGAATGTTTTGATGTTTTGATGTTTTCATTGGATATTTGATATTTTGATATTTTGGTATTTTGACATTTTGGTACGTATTTTGACATGTTTCACCCACCATCGTCCCGCCACGGAGCAACGGCGAACGGCGGTATGATATGATACGGCGGTGACGTACACAACGCAGCCCAGCCGCGACTTCGTTTGAACGCGTCTAACCAGATTACTATTTATCCAGGTACCAGGTAAATACCAACCAGGGGATCGCACAATACCAGGTATACAGCAGTGTTGCCGGCAGCAGCAGTGGTAGCAGGAGCTCGTCCTCTCGCGTCGAAGTTTAAGGTCCAAAAGCTCCTGCTTGGCTTGCTAACCTTTTAGGACCGCGGTCCCGCTTTGGGGGGCAAACCGCTCAATATATCAGTAGTTTGCGCCCAAAACGGGAATGCAGTACGTACCATTAATATTAATCTATCTATTAATAAAAGGGTTTATACTGCCGTACTTACTGCTGTATACAGTACCTGGTATATAGTACTGGTCATATATTTGGTGGGGAGTTTTTCTTTGTCTCGCACTCTGTGTCCGCATGATTTGTACCCGGTACCTCTACTATTAGTAGGATAAATACTCAGGACACTGGGTGTACCGATGATGTACTGAAGTATTATTAATAGTTGGGTAAAAAGAACGGTTCAACCCTCTTGTGGTTTCAGAGGATAAAAATTAACGATATAATAGCGTGTGACGATCATGGCAACGGCCCGTGCGTGATCGGGGGATGATCGTGATACATGCACATCGATTGATGTCCGAGTTACAGTTTAATAAAGAGTCGTACGGCACGGGGCACATGCTTCTACTCGCTCGTATGTACCCGTACCACTGCTTGCTGGGAACGCGAGGGTTGACAGCACCAACCTTTATACTTTGTCGTTGTTAGGACGCTATCTCGGCGCCCCAAAAGGGGTTGACACGAAGATGTGAAGGCAACACACACTGCTGTACGAGCGATGTGTACTCCGGTAGTGCTTACCTGGTATCTGGTACCCGCCTGACACTTTAATTAATACCAGTTATAAGCTGTATCAGCACCTGGTATCATGCGGTCGGTATGCACCAGGCTCCAGGTGCAGCGTACCGGTAATTTGTAATTACGATGGTAGACGATCACAAGGTCGGGCTTGCTCTCACGAGGAAGCTATATACTGGGACCAGGTACGAGTACTAGTATTTGATTCGAGTGCGTGCAGGAGTAGGAGGCACAGCGGTAGTGCAACAGCAGGATACCACCGCCGTGCGAGTACAACCCCGGGACACCAGAGGATGCTGAACAAGCAGCACAGCAGAGCATCTCGTGTGCTGCACGCAAGCTCAGTCACGCTTCTTCAGAGCACCTCAACCACGCCTCAACGGGCACACACGCAGTGACGCATATAACGCGTGAGCGCCCCCCACCCGCACATACACATGCACACAGCAGTAGCATCAGCAGCAGGCAGCACAGGGCACTAGTCAACATCACGTAGCAGTGCTTCTGAAGTTCTGGCAGACTTTCTGAAATTCAGCTGAATCACTGCCGCTGCTGCGCTCCTGCTGCTTGCTGCGCGTCGGAAGGATGTGATGGCGGAAGACAGAAAGATGCATCTACTTTTGGTCGAACCCTACATTCCACATTTCGCAACTCCTGACTCTTTGGCTCGATCGCCGCCTACAGAAAGACGAAACGCGAGCAGCAATATCAATGCATCTCGGCACGGCAGCAGTAAAAGCACTGCTGGCGGCACACACTGACGAAGAAACGACCCCATTGCGTCATTACACGGCACAAGCAGGAGGCACAACACGAAAGCTCACGTTCGCATACTACAGACAGCAGCGCAGCCGCTGCTGCTGCTGTACCAGGTATACCGTAAAATGAATCAGATCTGTGTTTTATGTATGTCATCACCTGCTGGAATATCAGCGAGTTTCACGGTAACTGCTTCTAGCGCGGTCGCTTGCTTGAGCACCTCTCCTATTGCTTCGTCCACGGGAACCATGGGGAAAGAACTCTCCCGTTCCCGCTGACGTCCTTCTATCGCGTTCCCTTCGCAGCCGCAGCTGGGTTGCGCCATCCTTCCACAATGCAACGCTGAACTTTAGTGAGTAGCGCGTCGCGTTGCTGAGGTAGTTGTGCCGCATGTCGTATGTGTGCAATTATCTACCACCCCCTCTCCCCACGTACTAACGCCTCTTACACGTTAGTGAACGCCGTTTTCTTTTTCAAAATTCGAAGATTCGAAGATTCGAACGACAGGGGGTCATCCTCTCGGCGACTGTGTACGGATTCGGGATCGACTCTCCAATGTGGGTGGGTGTGCTTGCGACCAAACTCGTCGTCACCGTCGCGTGCTGGCACGATGACCAGCAGTATTGTCATGGTCGAGGAGGATCGAAATTTCAAGTCGGAACCTCTCAAACAAGGAATCAGGAAAATCCAAAATCCCAATCGCAACAGTTTTCGTCTCACCAAATGAATGGTGGTCTGGGTACTGCTGTAGATGATTACATTACAACAGGATGTCACACAAACAACGTCTCGCCAATCGCGACGCGTAGCAGTCTAAAAGATACCACTGAACGCCGAACACTCAATGGCCTGAAAGTTGTGCGTGTTCGCGTGCATACCGGTGCAGCACCCATTCAGGCAAGCCTCAAGCGGTGGAATCTTCGGTGTTTTCCAGCTCCGACGACCGGAACATACGATCGAAGCACCAAAATAAGTGCATTCGAATAAAGTTAGCAGCCGTGTCCGTGGAGTTCTCTGCCGCTTCAAATATTGTTCGTTCTTCTCGACCCCTCGCTGGAGAATTTGCGCACACGTTTTCCCTTCTTGGATCTAAACCGCGGTGGTCGCAACTCGATTGTTTTGAGGCACCCCCGTTGGGTTTCGAGTAGAGCTCTAATACCCATGTAGAACTGCACTGCAGCACAGAAATCTCAATG
The DNA here is from genome assembly GCA_031213475.1 of Nereocystis luetkeana. Taxonomy (NCBI): domain Eukaryota; class Phaeophyceae; order Laminariales; family Laminariaceae; genus Nereocystis; species Nereocystis luetkeana. The sequence goes on from JARUPZ010000018.1 coordinate 1,274,015, forward strand.
TGAATCTAATTCCAAAGCGTGTTGTCCTTCACAACGGGACTGCAGTTCTAGCAGCCACCGGTGACAAACGGCCACCACGGCTGCAGGCGACGGGCACGGAAACGGCTCATTTCTCGCCACTGCGTCAATACCATACCGCGATAAATGTGTCGGGGCCGGTGAGATGAGGTGACAAATCAATAGGCTTGTTGCTCTTGCGCGAAGCGTTTCGTTTGCAATCCAGCAGGCCGATTTCCGCGGGACGCGGTAAGCCAGGTTTGGATGCCTCAGAAGGCTCAAGGAAGGTGTGAAAAACGATTCTACCCGCGGGCTGGGCGGAAGCAGCTGCGTTCGTGCTGCAAATTAGTACGGCTAAAGAAAGCCAACGCGCATGATTCTTATCCAGATGGCACTGAGAGTCAACCTGGACCTCGAAGGAAGTCGAAACAATAAAAACAGATTTCCAGGTTAACCTCGGTACTGACTCCGTAGATTTTTTTGCACCAAGTACGCCTCCACCGGGCGTGGATGGGGGCCGCGTACTAAATAATGAAAGGCTCTCCATGTTACGTACCAGGTACGCCTTGTTCGCACCTCGACAAGCGAAAAGCAGAATCTAGTGCTCGCTGTAAACGTAGTCTCACGGCATACACTGTCGTACATCGCTTGAGGTCACTATCACGAGATACCTCGTACCTGGTACAAGTTAAATGTGCTACTAACAGTGTGTCAGCGTTGATAACCAGCGCAGCTGACACAACGAGGCGAACTTGTATGAAGGCACCGCAAAGGTTTGACCCCTCCGCCGTCCCGCCTCGCCCCCACCCGCGGCCCGCCTTCTCTTCGAGACGGCAGAAAAGTTACCGCAACATTCGGAGTACAGCCAATCCCTTCTCCTGCTGAACTACAGTGAGTTCTACACTGGGCGAAATCGCACCGAGCCGCACGGTACGACACTTGAGATGTCGGCCTCCGCCATTCCGAGCGGGTCCACCCGAACCCTGGGAGCACCGTCGCCGTCAAGAGCGAGAGCAGGAAGACGTTTTTTGAGATGTACGAAGCGCGTCGCCGAGATGAATGGGGGAGGGCATGAAGTGGAAAGAGGAGGACGAAGAGGAGGAGGAGGAACAATCAATCGTCAGAACGCGCAGCGTTCGAGTTTTTACCGTCATTGTTTGTCGCTGAAGTTACTGAATCAACGACAGCTGGAGCATATTTCGACCAACTATCGTACTTCAACTGCCACCATGCAATTACAAATAGTTGAACGTGGAAATTCAATCGGTGGAAACAATCGTGCATGCGGCACGTTGAGAAAACGCCGGAAAAGGTCGATGGTGTGGGTGCGTGAAACTCACCGCAACTGTATACTCGGAAATATGACCGTTGAATATACGAATAAGAAGGGAACAAACCGTATGAAAAGGCTTCGTGTCGTAACTCCCACCAAAAGAGCATGGGAACGAGCGGGTTGGAACGAGGCTGTTCGTGGTCATTCGTTCCGTTCCTATCTAAAAAAATGTGTTTGTGTCCATGCAGAATCCTGGGCCTCGCCAGCCGAATCGGCACGAACGGTATCTTTTGCACATGGCACGGCAAACTGGTGCCCACATCCATCTTCGGTGGTGTCCATCTACATAAAAAAAACTTCTATCTGTTCCCGTTCGGCCGGGCCGTTCGGTCCTCCCAAACAAGAAAAAGGGGTGCAACACTTCTGCTTCCTCTTCCTAGATACCTGGTATAGTGTTTTTCTCGGGCTGCACTGAATATATTCGTTTCCCACAACCAATCAACACCAATTCGTGCGGCAAATAATATTCCATTCGGTTCGTTCCAATGCTCTCTGGCGGGGGTTAAGACACACCCTTATACCGTTACAACAATCAAGCGACGCCATCAACCCGGCACCGCTTGCACCTCCTGCCGTTCTGATTGCCAATGGAAGCAGCGCCCTATACTGCCAGTGAATGCCACGTAACTCTTTCACACCTCCGGCACCATCCGCCTCCTTCCACCCATATAATCGGTATATACACTGACATAACAAAAAAAAACTGGAAGAACGGGAAAGTGGCGAAATGGCGCTACTCCTTGGCCCATCGTTCGGGAACGCTGAAATAACGCACATGCACGACTGTTTTGTAAAATAATGGAGACAGTGGCAGCGGCTGCGCGACAGGCACCTAATACGCGGGATATCTCACCGCTCAATCAGCTTCACTCCAACAGTCCCGCTGTTGAGTGTCGGCCCGAGTTCGTCGTCTCGCTTGTGGTCCACCTTCACATACAGTCTGCCGGGAGCGATCTTTGCGCCTCCCTTGAGGTCCTAGGGTAGTACAGAGTGCAATAAGACGGACGGTGGCGATGTAGGGAGGAGTAAGGCCCACATATCTTGACCCTTACTACTGCAAGAGTTAAAGCACGCTAATTTCAAGTAATTTGGCTCCAGAAATATGGGTACAGTCGTTCGCGGTAAGTAAGTTTTCAACAACAGCGTGCCCGCCAGGCGCAGACGCGAAACGTTTGGCACCGAGAGGAATATTGCACAGGGGGCGTGCAAGCGTTATCTCCCCCAGAAAGAAAACCCAAACAAGCAAGCACACACGCATGGTTGGTGCGTACGATGGCAAATCGGTCAGCGGAGGACTCGGGTCTAACTCGAGCGAATTTCGTACATTCGGCACCCAGCTTCCCCCAACACCACCCACGAACGCTTCTCCCAACTCGTGAGGAGATATAGAGTAGGGTAAAACAGGCGCACTCACGATCTCTAGGTTGTCCATCTGCAATAACAGGAACGGATACAGCGGGTCCTCGAACAACCCCCAAACCCACAGCCCCGCGCCCCTCTTATCCTCCTCCTCGGACAGCGTCCATCGCGCCTTTCCCGCTTGCTGGCCAAAATACGGGTTGTCCTGCCAGAAATCGTGCAGGGGTGTATAGGAAAAAGCGTTGCGCCGGAGAGCGTGATGTGAGACGAAGGGTAGGGCGCTTCTGAAGCCGTGCCATCCAATACTCCCCAATGCATTTTTTTTGGGAGCTGGTCTATCGTGCTTGCGGGTTGGGGATCTCTTCCTACCGCTGCTCCCAGATAGTAGCTGCGCGGTTTAGCGGACGCCAACATCGGTATTGCACTGCCACAGTGCATATCATGATACGCCCCGACGATTTCGCTCGTTAGGGAACAGACAGGTTGAGGGTCTCGGAGGCGTGTACACGACCTTCAACAATTTGCGGCAAGCGTCTTGCGTGACGACAGTGGCGAGTTACACTTGATGTGCCACACGCATGCCAGAAACAGACTGTAGTGGACGCGATACAGTTGACGTGCCACACGCGCACTAGAAACGAACAGTAGTGGACGCGTTCCACTTCATGTGACATACCAGAAACAATAGTGAGACAGGGCTGTGGGTACATTTCGAGATATACAGTGTACACGGCCACCACATATGAGGGCCCTCTTGGCCTGGGTGAAGCCGGGGACCCAACAGAAAGTATGGAGCAGGAGATCCGCACCGTCCGACCAAAAATCTCCATTTTTTGTCGCGTGCTTTCCACCAGCATACACAGTTGACGACATATATATACATACCAATACCCAACCGCACGAGTTCCAGGCGAAATCTACCCAATATAGAGCAGTGATCCGGAACATTTGGGTAGGGCGCGCGAGCTTTGCTGGCGACCCACCTCAATCACTTCCAGGGAGCCTTGGGGGGGCTCAAAGTTTCTGTCTTCGCTGAACCGTACGCGGACGGCTACCTCCGTGGTCTCCCCGGCACCCCCTCCCAGCGCCGGATCCTGTACATACACGATTTTTGTTTTTGTGACACCGGCGGTATGATAGCGCGTGGTGCGTGACCGTAGTTTAGGCTTCAACTTTTGAACTTTGTGTGCGCGAACGCATGAACCCTGAGACACACATGTGAGAGATAGCAATGCAGTGTTCCTGGACGGGTGAGTACCGCTGTACTCAACGCTGTCCCGGTGCTGATCGATAATTCACAGCAGGTCCAGCCATCGCTTCGATGCTTGGACAGTGAGGGAGGGACAAGCGCAAGAGAACGTCAGCGACAACCCCCCGCCCCCTTCCTCTCCCCGGTTGTGGTGGCGACTTGCAAGCGACAAAAGCGGGGTCGAAACAACGAAGTATGGGCCGTCACTATCGGAGAGCTTTTACTTCCATTTAATCCAGGTTTGTGATTTTTTCTGAAGATACGGAGGAATTCTGTCACAATTTGTGAAATTCTTCAGCCCCGAAAAATCTAGAAAAGTTATCAATCATAATTTTGGAGATCCTTTCGCCGACTTCCACATTTCCAAGGCATTTCTGTTGCAAGCGCCGTGGCTCAACGCTGGGACCGTCGGGTAGCTTTAAACGTTGGTCAGGAGGATCCAATATCATGGTCGATGGAAGCAAGCGGCTTGGGTCTCCGGAGTACTCTTCTTCGAGTCGGACGAGACAACGATTCAGCCCCCGCAATTATTCAGACACGAGGCGAGACGCCTGCATCAAACTTGTCTTTTACAACTTCGCAGCTGTTGCTGTTGTTGCTGTTCCGGCGCCCCACGCTCCCATCGCCGTCGCCCAAACACGTACCCTGGTCTTCGGCAGCTTCCTCTTTCCTCTGAGTTTGTTGTGCCATCGTAGGGCTCCTATCGTGCTGGCGCGGCTGATGTTGTTGCCTTGTTGAGGTCACGCGTGTTTCCTCACCAAAGTCCAGGCATCACCGGTCGCCCTGGGCCCGCGGGGGTCCTGCTGTCGCTGTTGTCGCTGCTGTCGCCAAGATACACGAATTTACTTGGTCCAGGTACTTTCCTCTGCGGTCTTCCGGATTGTTCGCTCATGTTTGCTCTTTGACGACGCGAGTGATTTTGTCCGTGGATGCTGGCCTTGAAAAAACCCCAGGAAATAAAAGAACAAAACTACCTCGCCCTCGATAATTGTGCCCACGTTTTTGTCCTGGAAATCCTGGAAAAAAACTTTGGGAAGCTCATATCTCCGAGAGAAATACCGACTTTAAGACTACTCGGTGAACATCGCAACAACACCCGAGCGGCAGCCTGCAGACCGAATTCGGTGCGCCAGTCGACGTGGGAACAAATTACACACGGCATTCCTCGTGGCGCACTGCCGGGGAAGCTCAAAGTGAAGACACGGCAGTAAAGACACGGCAGTAAGCTTATCGTACCAGCCGGGTCACATGATCTGTCACACCACGCCAAATGCGCGAGCTCTACCACTGCAAACGTGGCTCACTGACCCCCCCGCCCCCCCGCCGGATTTGTCAGTTTTCAAGTGGAAGGCCAAACACCAAACACAGGTACAACCAGCAGTCTTCAATCCTTCATGTATTCACGATTTCAACTTTTCCCTAAAAAAAAACGACGAACGTATTGGAGATGGACGGAAGTGCGCGTGAGCGACGCAGCACCAGCAATGCATGCCCACCAAAGGTGCCGCGAACCGCAGCACTTCATCTCGCAATAGCAGGTCGTGCGAGACTTGAGATGGCGCTCCTCCGTCTGATCGTGTTACATATGATAGAGCTGGTGACTCTACGTCGACAGCTTTGACTCTACGTCGACAGCTATCATTAGCTGATGCCTGTGACGAAAAGGTCTTGTTTTGGTGACACGAGCGAGAAAGTGAGAGGAAGTGCTGCCGCAGACATGTGAAAATATGAAAATTCTTATTCTGGCACGTCAGAGGGTACACTCGGGGTACGTCATTGAAGAAAAATTCAAAACAACACTGACACAACCAAAACATGTTTTTGTTTGTTTTTAGTTTTTAATCCTTTGCGGATTGCGAGCAGACTCCATACCGTAGGCGGTGGTGCAACTGCAGACCCCCTCCCCTTCTATCCTTATCGCTCCCTCGCGTTGCTTGCCTTCAGGGTCAGAAACATGCGCCACTGCGTCGAGGCCGTGAGTGTAGGAACCCCCTGAGTCCGCCTCTCATCTTCCCACCACGGCTGCTGTGGCTTTTTCGGCGGCTGTTGTTGTTCCGATGGTGGCGCACCTGCCGCCTGCAATACTGCATCATCGCCCTTGGGTACCGCTGCCTCGGAGTGGGTAGGCTTATCCTGTTCCTGGTCGGAAGAGACTGCTTCGGGACGGGGTGACGAGGACGTGTTCAGTTGTCCTGCGTTGGTCCGTGCCAAACATGACCTAATCGGTGCTTTACTGATCGGTTGTTGCCTGTTGCGTTGCACACCACGGACACTTGACAAAACCGGACCCCACGCAACTGAGTGGTGGCACAGCGATACTCCCACTAACGCCAGAAGGGCGAGAGTGCGCGCTGCACCTATTGAGACAATGGCGCCCATGAGAGATCTTCACGGTCCCAGCAAAGGAAGCAGAACAAGGTTTTCAACAAAAAATGGAAGGCTTGTTAGCGCCGGGATCTCACTACTGAGAGGAATCGACACGAGAAGCTGAAGGAACACACACCACTGCTGCTGTGCGAATTGGGCACGTCGGGGCGGGTGAATACCAGTACAAGTGACTCTGTGAAGCGCTAACGCGGGCTTGACTAGCCTTTTCGGTGACCGTGCGTGGGACCCACTAACAACAACATTGTAGCAACGGCTTCTTGCTGAAGAGACAACGAAAATATGGCGGGCATCCCGCCGCCCCCTCCCCTACCCCAAGGCACGGTGGTTCCCAAGACAAGACTGGCCCCTCCGCCCATGCCGGCAGGCAGGACTGCGGCGGCGTTGACAGGGCTGCATCAACCAGGCGCTGGAATACCGGCAGCGCCGCCCATCCCGCTCGGAACGGGGTATGCAAGCGCTGGTTACCCCTCTCCAGCGGCAGGGGGGGCAACGGCGGCAGGTGGGGGGCTTCCTCCACCGCCGCCGCCGTTGCCTCCCGGCACCGTGGTGCCGCAGGGAAGGATTCTCCCTCCCCCGATGCCCGCCGCAATGATGTCGCAGCTGGCGGGGCTGCCACCACCCGCCGGAGCGGTGCCCGGGGCGACCGCGCTGGCCACACCCGCGCCAATGAAGGTCTTGGAAAGGCCGGCTAATGGGTGAGAGCCTTGAGACGAAAAGAAAGGGACCATATGTAATAACGTGGAACAAAACATAGCACGTGCTTAGACTTACTTGTTCAGCAGACAGTCTACAGCTGTGCTGATTCTGATACGTAAAAAGTCACTACACTGCTGTTGGTAATAAATATCATACCTGGTACCTGGTACACGGCATGCTATCCACAACTGACTCAAACATGTTCTTGTACCTGATGGTGTGGGCATGGGCGTCCCGCCGAAATCAACCGTGTACTTATCGTCAGGGGGGGGCTATTTTGAATACGTGCGTCCTCCCTGTTTTGACGCTGTTCTTGCCTTTTTGCTCTGAACGAGGCTCCTCGTTCACCAGAACAGCAGTCAGCAGCACCAGTACTTCATTTTGCGAGTACCTCATTTTGCGCGACGATACTGCAGTGTTAATGTTAATATTAAATAGTAATACCACATACCATACGTACTTGTAAGCACACTATTAATAGAGTTGTACCTCGTTCGTCTACTACCCAGGAACCCGAGGGGTAGTACCCGGGCCTGTCACTACCGGTTCGGGTACGAGTAATACAGTAATACCCGCCGGGTAATTACAGTAGTGTTCGTTGGGGTTGTTCCAGCAGCGACGGTTACAAGTTGCGGAGGGTTGATAATACAACGACTACGAGTATAATGAACCTCATCAAACCACGCAGCAGTGGTCAGGGCAACCAGGCTTGGACTCTACGGACTTTTGGACCCAGGTACCCGGTCAGAATATGTATCCTCGGTTCGAAATATCCCTCTCCATACCTCCGAAAATCTGTTTATTAACACTGGTCGCAAAAATGTCAGGGTCCTCAACACGCACACACAAACATGTGGTTTGTTGAAAAAGGCGGAGGGCTTTCACACCCGGGTACCCGACATGAGCAGCTACCTGGTGACTAGAACTTTTTTCTCTCTCTTCCCACTTGGATGTGTGATTTTTTTTCGATTTTTCGACGTCGAGTTGTTATTTTCATCCTGTCTATTTTTTCTGGGTAGTATGTGGTCTTCTCGGTTTCTGTGGCGACTTGTACAGCGTACCGCATGTATCTGATACGTACGTGCGCGGGCTTCCTTTTTTCATGTTTTGTCTGAGGTGTAGATGTGCTTCAGTTATCGTGTGTACTACTTTTTGCTTGTTTTATTTTTTTACCGAGGTCTTTCTTCCACTCCAGAGTTATTGGAGCCTGTCCTGCGACCACGGACTGCATTGTATTGTGGCGATGAGTTAATGTGAGAACAACAACAACAACAATACCGGACATGAAAGGCTACTCGGTTACCCGGTTACCCGCTTTATTCTCGTTCGGGGCTAGGTGCCTTCCACATTGATTCGGTACTTGCTAGTTATGGTGCCGGTGTGAAACTGTGTTTTTCCGCTTATCGTGCCGCTTTATTCTGTTTTAGCTGTAAACAGCACTGTATATTGTCCGGGTATCCGGGTACGGGTACGGGTACGAGTAGTAAATACCTCCGGAAAAGTTCTGGGTACCCATTTGGTCCGGGCGCCCGACGGGGTACAACTCTGAAGCACACCTACATCCCCTACCGTATAATAAGACACTTGGACGTGGGCAAGCTCGAACACAAAATTCCGAGGTGAAAGCGATCGGTTTGCATATCATTACCACCTGACCATCGCCTACGCCATTTGTACATGCGGCAGTCGTGTGCAGCAACTGATCGGTTTCTCTGCACGGTGGCCGCCCCAATAAGTGGCTCTATACCGCTTCAATTACACGATTTGTTCTTCTTTCACGTTGTGTTGCATTTTCTGTCGTCGTCGTACATGCATGCGAGTATTCAGCGTTTACGAGCACAATGTCATGTTGTTCACGTACAAACAGAGTGGTGCCAACCAAACATTTACGTGTAAGACCTATGCCAATGGAAACGCGAAGTCAAAAAGTTTTTTTCAAAAAGATTGTTGTCAAAGAACAACCGAAAATACCGTCCTACCGCCGCTGTGGGAAAAAAGCGGAAAACTGTTCGATTTTTGTTTTTTTTTCTATCGGCTGCAGGCGGCGCAATTTGTTTTTTCTCGTGGCAAGTGGTCAACACGCTGATGAAAATAAGCTCGGGCGACGATAGACGCTCGAATCTCGACATATAGACTTAGCCCACGACCAACCCGCTTGGTGACAGGCAAGGCCGACGAGTGTAGATGACGGCCTCGAAGATATCAGGTGGATCCATGGTCTAGGAGGCGAGAGCTTGCCGGCGGCGTCCTACGGTATCCTCCCAAATCTGCAAAAAAACTATTTTTTTGCCATTCAAAACGGATGAAGAAGTTTTGTCATCTTTTTTGTGCACACCAGCCCCAATCGTTTTCTTCTCATACGCCTGGCCAGCGCCCGCCACATGTCACCGGTCATTCTGTGAAGACGGTGACCCTAGGGTGGGTCGGAGCGCCTAACGAGCACACTCCGCTCAGGATTCATGACGCGGTTGTTGATTTTGTCGATCGATGTCTGTCGAGGACTCGGAATCTCGCCGCTTCGAACCAAACATCCGCCTGAGTTTTTCTGAAGCCGATGTTGGCCCAAATTCGGCCCCAGAATTGTTTTTTCCGGGCGTTTCCAAAAGTTTGTAAATTTCCCGTTTGAAGAAACGTGCCCGTAGCAAAAGCTGTACCTGCAAAATTCTGACGGGTATCTTCGGAATTCAAACTTTTTAGGAACTTTGCGTTTCCATTGGCATAGGTCTAAACTGCAAGCGTGGGTTTATTAACGATCTTACCGAGAGTACGTGGCCCCTTTCTTTTTTTTCTAGACCTGACTACGTAGCAGGTACGAGATGCCTGACAGTGGTACATATGGACACGGTGTGAACCCTGAACGACGAAAAGGCAAATGGTTGAACTCCGTTCCCTGTTTCCACGTCGCGCAGGCCTGCCAATCTCACAGCAGCTCGGCAGTTGAATTGAAGTATCATGTAGCGGCAAGAGTATGTAAACTACGTACCAGGTATTCATGTACATATGCTGACACCTTGTGGTGCTGTAACGTACTGCCGTTTTGCATGTACCAGGGGGAGATGGGTAGACAGACGCCTGTGGCCAACGACCTGTTCAATTGACTGCCGGTTATGTTTTGCGAGTTGAGCTGGAGAGGAAGAGATATTAATACAATACACCACACTGCAATGCCGGCACAATCCAAATGCCATGTACAATACCAGGTATACCAATAGTGCTGTCAGGTATCATACGACATTCCCAATAGTGATGTCTTGGGCGTGACACGTCCTTAGCTCCGGCAGGGCTGCTTGTACATAATCGCGGTCGCCCGCGGGCCGCTGATGAATCCACTATAAAGCCGCCTGAAAGACGAGTAGCCGGGAGTGGCCATCGGGGCGAGACTCCCGTTGCTAACGATGCGCACCGCCCGTCCGATCAGGTATGTACCGCTTGCGCTTTGCCCCTCCGAGATCGGCATTCAGTCGGACGGAAAACCCGTACACGACCTTGTGATAAAAATACGTAGTTGTGATCGTGTGTACCTGTTACGTAGGTTTTGGTGGTTCTTGGTTTTTGCGTTGAAACAAAAACAGCGCTTCTTTCGAGTTGCGTGGTTTTCAGCTTCCAGCACTTGACGGGAAAATAAACTTGAACCTTCGACCCCCCCCCCCTCCGCGGCAAAATCACGGCACGTACGCACAACACATCCACTTATACAGGGACCACGTCCAGTTTCCGACGAAGGTGGCCTACTTCGAGGGGGCCGAGGACGTGCCGGGGGAGAAGGAGAAGGGCGTGCTGAGGTTGAAGAACGGTCAGATGGCCGTTGTGTACAAGACGGACGATCCGCACTGGTGGCTTGGGAAGGTGCATGCTCGTGTGTGTGTTCTTGCGTCGATTGTTTGGTCGGTCGGTTGGCCAGTCGGTCGGTCGGTCGGTCGGTCGGTCGGTCAGATGGTTGATTTTTCGGTCGGTGATCGTTCGTGTGATGCTGTTGCCAACCCTTTCAGGACTGCAGTCCCGTGTTGGGGACAAAGTACTTAGAATTTTGAGCGGTTTGTCCCCACAACAGAACTGCAGTTCTTAAAAAATTAGCAGACTGCACTCGTGTTTTCTACCAGTAGCTATGTATATTTGTTGTCTTCCGCGGCGCGTTGTTTTCACGCTTGTTGGGGTGATTTTTGTGCAAGAACAGCTCATCATTATCAACTGAGGAGCTTATACCGTGTTGTACAGGCTTTTTGCTTCGGTATGAGCCCCCACGTTGCCGCTGCAGCGCGATATATGAAACTGACGCTGTGATGATGGTGATCGTCGGCAGGTCGGCGACGAGGTGGGGTGGATCGCGTCCCAGACGCTGCAGGAGGTCGACCCCAAAGCGCAGGGCAGGCAGGAGAACGCGCCTGCCGAGGACTCGAACCCTCGGACGTGGGCGTCTAAGAAGAAGGCGAGATTATGTTGCTGTTGTTGCTGGCACCGCTGCTGCTTGTTTTTGTCGCTCATTGTTGTCGCTGATTCACCCTCTTGGTTGTTGTCGCTCTTCGTTGTCGTTGGTGTGGTTGCGGGTATTTCCGGGTTGGCTGCCGAACATACACTACGCTCTGATATCGCTGCTACATCCTAATAGGTGTTGTCGCTGTTGTTGTCGTCGTTTCGGTGTGTTTGGGTGGACTTTTTTTTTTCGCTATTACGGGGGACCATAGTTAATAGGACCTATGGTATACATAAAAACCTATATATTTAACCATTTTTACTAACAATAGTTGGTCCTATTAACTATGGCCCCCCGTAATGGGGGGGAAGTCCGGTCGGCTACAATGTGTATCAATAGAACTCCAGCGTCGCGATATACCTCAGTATGCTGTCCAATGCGAAGGGCCATAGTATTAGTAGTCAGAGCCCTCGATGGACCTAAGCATCATGCATTCTCTATAGAACTACATACTTAGATCACAACCCCTGAGCGTGCTCGGTTGGTGCATCCCTGGCCTCTCAGAGCTCCCACTTCCAAACCGCCTCCTTTCATTACTTGCCGGACCTTTCAAGCAGTTCTTGGTTTTCTCGGTCCTTTCTTCCTTTTTTCTTCTTTCGTTTCGTGTGCGTGCGTGTTCTCTGAGCACGGCATCGCGGGAGGACCCGGAACCGTCGCCGGTGTCAGCGGGTGCTGGCGGGTAGAGGGGGGGTTGCAAGGAGCGCGGTCGCCGCTTTCGTGCCTAGGCGTCGCGTGTGCCTCGAGACACGAGGGATGCATGAACGGGCTTTGTCTGGCTTCGATTTATGATTGTTGATAGAGTAGGTACGAGTTTATAAAGGTCGTTCGGGATGGCAAGATAATATTCAAGCGGTGCTTATTTTTGCGACCACGCTAAAGTTAAAAGAGGGAGGTGTGCAGTTTGAACACCAACGTTATCGAGCTGGCGAACGACGGCCACGGTGAGCACCGGGCTTCACGCGGGGCGGGCGACGGGGCTGATTGTGGCAGAGTGATAAAAGCTTTACCCGGACCGAATCGGTAGCGAGGTGGTCGCGAGAGGGGCGGGCGGCGTACGAGGCTGAGAGAGCTCTCCTGTGCGATTTTTTTCTTTTCTTCTTTTCGACCGGGTGTATGGTGTTCCAATCAGGCAGAAACATATTACACGAGAGGGGACGGGGATTTGTTTTCCTTTCCGAGTTTTCGGTTTCATTTTCATTGTTTTTGCTGCTGTGCTGTGCTGTGCTTTCGCTTTCTTCGTACATAAGTACAGACATAGAGCATATCGAGAGAAGAAAATATGTACAGACAGTAGTACCCTACCTGGGGTGTATGTACGTTCGTAGGACATCCGCGACCCGAAGCGTATATGTGGCATCCAAGCTGACGTCGGAGCTGTTTTTTCCTGAAGCATGGCGGCGGGACTCTTGGCATTATCAAGTGGCCGGTTTGCAATTACGATCCTTGAAAACACTAAACTCAATCGTGGACCTCTGTTCGCTTCGCATAATTTGATGTCCTTTTTTTCTTCCTGAGCGAGCGTAGCGGGCGGCGTAGGCCGCCCGCGGAGCGAAGCGCCTTGTGTTTACATACTGGTACCATATTTGGTTCTGATTGGTATGATATATCCCCCGCTGTGGTTGGGTGGCGAAGCAAAACCAAACCTAGCTGACTTAAGTCCTTCGTCATCAATAAAAAAACATGCGTCGAGCCTCGGACACACCAGTCAGATACAACAGGCTCAGAACTCCGCAAATTTGCGCACGCAACCGACGGTAGTACCTCGACCGATAACTGGTGGGCGGCTTATGTGTAGTCAGCCAGGGTCGGCGACTTTTGTATTTCATACGATACTTAGCCGTTGTCCGTTCCTTTTGTTGCTTCCGACCTCTAGCCTATTTGGCCTGGGAGGCTGTTTCGTTGACTCACTGTTTTGCTTTATAACCCTGTTATTCGTGTTCGGTCGGTGTGCTGCCTGCCTGCCTGCCTGCCTGCCTGCCTGCCTGCCTAGGCTATTTTGTTTCGGTACACTGCTGCATTTTTGCCCCGGCGGTTTAGTTGGCTCACTGTACTTTGCCAGGCTGTTTGGTTGGCTCGCTGTCTTATTTTACGTTTTTTGCGGTTTTCGGCGTGGTGACTCGCAGGACGCTCACATGTCGGCAGGGGAGCTGGACATGGAGAAGACGGACTTCGGCATGACCAACGCGACGACGTTCGATCACCACGGATCCAAGATCACAGCCTTTTTCATACAGGCGAGTTTGGTACGGTAGGTGGCCACTCTAGAGTAAGTGCGGGTTGAGCAGTGCCGGATGCCTGCTATATAGGGCCTGTGGAATCGCCTACTGCTGTGTGTACGTACATGCCAGGTATGCTGCTACGGGGGAATATCGTTATCAGAACCAAAAATGGCCATGAATAGTAAAAGTGCACCAAAAATGGCCAATACTAGTAAAAATGGAGGAATACGATGTTTTCGTTTGTGCGTATGAATGTCTTATTCGCACATACAGCAGTACTTACTACTGCTGTACCTTTCTTTCGTTTCTCTTCTTGTTTTTCTTGTTGTCAGGTTTCCGGGGTGAAGAAAAACGTAAAGGAGGAGGGAGACATCTGGGTGGTGGCCAAGACTCTCAAGGCTTTCAATCGCCTGCGCGTGGCGTGGGAGGAGGATTACGGGACCACGTCCATCCCCGTTGAGCCCCCCCCGGCTCGGTGGGCGGACTGCAGCGAGACGGACTGGGTGAGTTTTTTTTTCAGGGGAAGGGAGAATCGGGGGGGAGGGGGAGGGGGAGGGAGCGAGCAGGTGGCTTTTGCGACTGCCTCTCCCGCAGTGAGTGAGATCTACTATTTGCACATTACCAGGTAGTTTGTAGCGACATGTCTATGTCTTTCTTTTCACCCCCCCCCCCCTCTCCTCCTATTTATCCATGCCCTCTCCCGCTTTGATGACCCCTCTTTCTACCTACCCCACCCACCCCTCTGCCCTCCTTGTCTTTGCGTCTTTTCCCCCCCCTCCTTTCGTCCCCGAAGAGCCTCGTGAAGGGCGCGGCGTTGAGGAAGTTCTTGGAGGAAGTGAAGCAGTGGCCCAACTTGAAGCACTCCCAGGACCTGAAGCACTTTCTCACCACCGACAGGCGAGCGAGCGAGCGAGTGAACTGACTTGACAATTCTACGCCACGGTGGCGGTGGCTGCGAATGCGGGAGAGGGTGATGGGGAGAGGGGGAGGGGGAGGGGGGGTGAACAGCGCGACATATTGACTTTTTTTTTCCCGCCAGGGAAGTGGTGGCTGCGAAGAGGGGCCACAATTGCAGATGGACGCAGCTTTTAGTCGTATCTTTACGATAAACTTCGTATATTATTGCCATTGATATGATGTATCAGTACGAGGTGAACAACAAGTAACAGGTGCGCTCGGCGGGGGGAGTCCGACCTAAACAAGCTTTACCATTACGAAAGGTGCGTGGTATTTATGCAGTTTAGTTAATTCGTTGGTTCGTCGGTTTTGACTTACTTCCATGTATGCACCATACGTGTTAGGGTGTTCGCGGAAAAAAAGTGTTAGGGTTGGGTTTCTTGTTGTCTGTTTTCCTAATGTATGTAACAACAATCCCAACCAAAAAAAAAAAAAAAGCGCGATGGGCAAACGCGGCCCAAAGCGACGTTTTTTAAATCAAGTATTCTTGTGCTGAGTAACTTTTTGGGTTGGCTAGCAAACGGAGCAACTTCTGATTCACCTGTTTGACCAATCAGCTCCACCCGACGTTTTGGTCGGCTTCAATTTTTTTTTTTATAACCCAATCAAATTGGATTATCGGAAACAGCCTACCCGGCAGCACATTTGTAGTTTTGTTGGTACCGCCACGGGCGCTGCGCACAGCTGCAGCGACGGCGGCTTTTTTTTCACATTTGTTTTTTTTTTCCGGGTGAAACATAACAGATGACAGCTGTTGACAGTCGCCCCCGTCCCCGAGAGGGATCGCTGTTGTACCCTTCCGCCGCCACGGAGCGCAGCAGCAGCCGCACTGTTTTGTTTCGTTTTTTGTGCTGTGTGTTGAATTTGGGCTTCGGGTGTCGGACTTGACCGCTTTAACACTGCAGTCCCGTTCTGGGAACGAACCACTCAAATTCCGAGCAGTTTGTCCCCAAAACGGGACTCTGACTGCGGTGCTAAATGGGTTAAAGGGCTTCAAAGGTTTTTCGGTTGTGAGGCCGCGTTTCGTATGAAGTTGTGCTGCTGCTGTTCCTGCATGATGCTGTTTTTTCTGCCGCGCGTGTTTGGTCCATCGTAACCCTGCCGGCTCTTTTTTTTTTTCTTGTAAAGTTTTTGTTTTTTCAGAGGAGGGGTATGAATAAAAGCACTTTTTTTTCTGAGGCTTTTTCGTTCCTCACTTGACCCCCTTTTTGGAGCGCAGTCCCGTTTTGATTGGGGGACAAGCTAACTTGGCATTTTTAGGGGTTCGCCTCGTAGGTATGACTCTAATTCCAAGTTGTTTGCCCCCACAGGGAAAGGGCGCAGTTCTGGAAGGGGTCTTAACCCTTTCGGAGACCGCAGTCCCGTGTTGGAGACAAAATACTCGATATTTCGTGTGGTTTGTCTGGTAAATATCACTCTAATTCGAAGGTGTTTTTTCCCGACGACGGGAATGCAGTCCCAAAGGGCTTTCTAAACCCTTTTCGGACCGCAAGTTCGTTTCGGGGACAAACTAACTTGGAATTTTGAGTGGTTTGTCTCGTAGATATGACTCTAATTCCAAGCTGTTTTGTCCCCACAGAAATGGGGGCAGTTCTGAGGGGGTCTTGTAACCTTTTTTTTTCGGACCGCAGTCCCGTTTTTGGAGACAGCCTACTTGATTTTTTGAGTGGTTTGTCTGGTAGGTATGATGACTCTATTTCCAAGTTGTTTCGTCCCCACAGAAATGGGGGCAGTTGTGACGAGGTTTAAAAAAAACGTTTCGGACCGCAGTCCCGTTTTGGGGACAAGCGGTACTTAGAATCGGAGTGGTTTCCCCCCCCCAAACGGGGCTGCAGTCCGGAAAGGGTTCAACGCGCGCTCTGTATATATACCACAAACCACGTATAAACTGTTTTTTGCAGAAATGGCTTCGTAAAAGTAAAAGTGCTAGTAAGAAAACGAGGAACGATGGCTTCGAAAAAGTAAAAGTGCTATTAAAAACGAGGAACGATCAGAATCCCAAAGCCTGTCATAGATACGTACTGTAGGTACATCACGAAAAACAGTAAAAAAAACACTGTTACGGGGGGCCATAGTGAATACGACCAAATATTGTTGGCAAAAATATCGAATTAATAGAGGTTTTTGTGCGTACCGTATGTCCCCTATTTCATATGGCCTCCCGTCTCCCGTAACACAATGGTGTATTCCAACGATGTTTGGGCCCGGTCAGCCAGAAACTTTTTTTTTTGGCAAAAAAAAAGCTACCCGATGACGTAGCACACGCCCGTTTTTGGCCGTTCGGGCGGGGGCCGTGAAGACACATTTTATCTTCCTTCTTTTTCCTGCGCCGTCTGGCTATTACACGTATGACACACACCTTTCTTGGCGACGGCTGTCGGCTGTCAGCTGGCTCCTCAATAAGATTATCATTGCTGGTTGTCGCGCTCGTTTTCTCCGCGCACTGCTCTTGGTGTTTTCGCTCTGTGGCGTGTGTCGATTTTTCTAATATAGATCCATGTTATTCTTGCAGCCTCGCTTTGTTTTTTTTGGTGCTGGCGTGGGTCCAACACCACTGCTGACTGCACGTACGAGTTTTTTATTTGACGTAACTTGCAGCCTCGTTTTTGTTGTTGTTGCTATCAGCGTGCGTCTAACGCTACTGTACTCCGTGCGTACCTACCTTTGCCTGGTTGCCGTGTCGTGTTTTTTCTGTCAACCCTCTGTCGCAGGGTGAACTTGTCCGGCGGCATCATCAGTAAGAAGACGATGAAGCCCTACCTCGACGCGTGGGTCAAGGCGAGTTGATCCAACTCGACGAGCTGTCATCCATATGCAAGAAGAGTCCACATCACAAGCGGTTTTTAGTAGAGGGCAGCTAACCCTTCATGCGACACCTCACGGTGCTCCGCGCTTGGTGCGAGCAGTGCCTGCCTGGTCGGTGAAAACCCCGACATGCTCCGTCCCGGCATGCGGATGCGAGGGTCTATGGTTGTATATACTACCGTGCATGACAATGAGTACCCCCCCCCCCCACCCCCCCGAACACCGCCTATCAAACGTATGCAAACTCCAAGTTGTTCCACTACTTTTCTACCTGATCCTCGCGGTCCCTACTGCTTGAAACTTGAAAGCTATGTACTCGCTTGCTTTTCGTGCGATGCTTCGATCGGCTTGTAACATAACGATGGTTGGCCTGCATTTCAATCTGCCTAATTTTTTTTTTCTCCCTCGCACTCTCCGGCGGCGAATCAGTAGATCGATCCGGCGGTTAATTGTTTGGTAAGCGTAAACAAGCTGGTCGTGCGGTTGATCGCTGCGTGTGTGGCGGTCGGTAGATCGGCCAGTTGGTCGGTAGATCGACCAGTTGATCGGTAGGTCGGTCGTTCGGTCGGTCGATCGGTCGTCAATCGAGCCCTTCTTTATACTATCCCCCCCCCCCCCCCCCTCCCCACATGATCGAGTACCCCTCCCCCCCCTTCCTACCGGCCGCCTAACCTTCCCCGCCGCCCCCTTCCGCTTCCGCTGCCACCGGCGCCGCCGCTGCTGCTGCTGCTGCTTGCTGCGTCTTTTTGTGACGGCGGTAAACTAACAATAACAATAACAACAACAGACGAGCTCGGAGCCATCCTGGACCCTCAAGCTGCCGCCCATCCCGAGCAAGGAGAGCGTTAGCATCGGCGCGAAGCAGGCGCTCAAAGTGGACAAGGCCAAGAAGGTACGCACGTGTTGCTCGGGATCGCCATCGGGATCGGTATCGAGGTCGGAATCGGGATCGGGATCGGGACCAGGCTCATGCGGGAAGTCGCGGGGGTGGGCGCAAGCGTGTCTTTGTGTGTATGCTTACGCGCGGCGTCGCTTGAGGGCTTGGAGGCATGGGGAAGATAAAACGGAGGGGGGGGGGGGGGGTGTACTCATATCATGCATGGCCGTGGTCGTAGGATCATAGAAGGGGAGGGAGGGGTGAGGGGGATTTTGTGGTGTTGTGCGTGTCGTTCGGAGGCCTTGGACGAGGAGGGAAGAGGAGGAGGGGAGGGGCGGGGGGGGGGCGTGGGCGCGGGGACGAGCGTGCTCTTTCGCTCGTCGGGTTAAGGCTTGCAAGAACAGGGAGGGGTGATAGCGAGCTGGGGTAGGACAAGGAGCGAACGCGGGCGGGCGGGCGGACGGGTGGGCGGGCGGGCGGGTTTCTCTTGCGCTTTTCGCCTTGATGGCCTAGAAGAACAGGCAGGGAGGAGTATTGTAGGGTTGTTTACGAGCGACGTCATTCTTAGCCTTTACCCCCTCCCTATATACCCCCTCCGTCCTGCTTCTGCCCCCCCCCCCCCCCCCCCCCCCCCTTCCCCCTGCTTCCTTCCCCCACCCCCCCTCTCCCCCCCACCCCTCCTCCTCCGTTCCCCCCCCACACCCTTCTGATAATGGACGGTATTCCACAGACGGCGATACCCGGGCTGCGCGCGGGTGACGAGTCGTTCGGGCATCTGACCAGCCGACGGCCTAAGCTCCGGCGCAGCGAGGTGTTCGGTCAGATTTCGGCGCTGGCGGCGGTGACCAAGCAGGAGGCGGGGCTCGAGATCTGCCGGTGGGTTGTGGGATTGTTCGGTTACCGTTCGTATGTATACTCCGAAGCATGTACGTAGCACCAGGTTTCTCCTGTTTGAACAAAATGCAAAAACTTGGTTCTATGTAAGGACACATTTACAGTCATATAATGTAACATTTAAGACCCACCAGCTGTGAGAGAATTTCGCCGAAACTCATTCTGTGCATCCTTTGTGTGGTGCTTCGATTGCACGTATTGGGTGTACTGAAGCATGGTAGATAGCATTTGTTATCTTTTTACGTAGTTTTCTTCAAATATTCCTTCAAAATATTTTATGCTGGTGCATTTTGCAATTACTAGCGGTGCGGCTACGGCTCCGCCCGTGGCGCCTCTTAAGTCATACCAGTACCAGGTAGTTACGACCTGCAAAGGTAGTGTTTGCTGCTTGGCCCAGTTTTCTCGACAAAAATGGTCGATACTTGTTTACACTGACTACCTCGTTACATCTTGATGCGTGCTAGGGTGGAGGAGAGATGCCTCTGTATCTGTTATATGTGAGGAGACATCTTAGACACCGCCCAAAACTTGATTTTTGAGAAAACTCACCCCATGAACTCACCCTACTAATAGGTATGTGCATTACACGAATTAGAGCGTGTAACGCTTACATATCGTACCGGTAGTGGTGTTCCGTCGGTGGTGGGTCAAGAAGCCAGTTAGTTCAGTCAGAAACACATTTTCGACGAAAACTACTACCCCTGTGTATCGTAGCACGCTCCGAGAATTTTCCTTGCCGGTGGGGTGTTGATGGGGTTACGGTTACAGGTGTTGGCGTACGGTATGTACCCACACCCTCGAAGTACTTCACACGTCGGACAGCTCAGATATATCATGATCTATCTGATCTGTCTACAGATAGATCATGTAGTTCCTTCTTGGGGTTGGTTGCCCAGTATCTGCGTATGCAGTATGATACAGATCCAATCCAGGAAACAGGTAAGCGTGTGCTAGATCATGAAGACTGTACAGCTCCCGGAGCTGTGTCACGCTGGGCGGAAATATGAGGACCATTGGGTCTTCGTATTTACGTGTAAACGATCCCCCAACGTGAGCTAATACCAACAGGTGACACAAATCAGGAGTTCGTACGTTTGCAGTGAAAGACCCACAGTAAACTGTACTGTAGATCATGTAGCAAGGATCGATTATTTGCCCCGAGCTGTGGAATGTTTTTTTTTTTCGCTTGCTCGCCGCCGGGCTGTATGGCATCGTATCAACACGCGAACCGTTTACTGACGCCGGAGCGACCGGTGCACGTTTTTTTTTTTTAGGGGGTTGCTTACCACGGCACTTGTTCGAGAAAATGGTTAACGCACACTGTGTACGAGACGAATAGAGCTGCTGGAAGCCTAACCCTACCCCAACTACGCCGAACAGAGCAACCCTAACCCTGGCCCCGAGCCAATCAGAGCATTCCTCACCCTGACCCGGAGCCAATCAGACCAACCCTTACCCTAACCCTGAGCCAATCAGAGCAGCCCTAACCGTACCCCTAAGGCAATCAGAGTAACCCCAACCCTGACCCTGATGCTTCTAGTACTGCAGTCAGTCCCGTTTTGGGGACAAACTACTTAGAATTTGAGTGCTTTGTCCCCACATATGGGAGTGCAGTCTTGAAAGGGATGAATCAATCAGACCAAATATCGAACAAGTGTTAAGGTGTGTGTATGTTTTTTGTTTTGCGGGTGCGGGTGCGGATGGATGCAGGCGGGGATGGACCCACGCCGGGCTGAAGCTGCAGCTGCTCACCCAGGGCGGCGACGCGTGCTCTCTGAAGCGGAGGAGCGAGCGCAACATCTTCCACAAGTACTACGCCGAGGAAGGGGTGGACGACAATGACGTTGGTGCGTGCGTGCGATGCATGCTTTACGTGATAGGGGTGTGCCTCACCTTTAGTAGTCTCTGATGCATGCTGCACAATATGGGGGTGATCCTTTAGTAGTCTCTGATGCATGATATGGGGTATTCTCTAATGCATGATATGGGGTATTCTCTAATGCATGCTATACACGATAGGGGTGTGCCTTTAGTAGTCTCTGATGCGTACTATACACTATAGGGGTGTACCTTTAATATTCTCTGATGTATGCTATACACTGTAGGGGTGTACCTTTAATACTTTCTGATGCGTGCTATACACAATAGGGGTGTACCTTCAATACCTTCTGATGCATGCTATACACGACAGCAGTGTACGCTTAACACTTTGTGATGCATGCTATACATATAGGAGTGCACCCTTAGTATTGTATAGATGCATGCTATACATATAGAAGTGTACCCTTAATACCTTATGATGCATGCTATACACGGTAGGGGTGTACCTTTAACATTTTGTCATGCATGCTATACACGATAGGGGTGTAACTTGTAATATTCTCTGAGGCCCCTCTTCTTCCTTGAAGAGCTCTATGTTCACATCCCACCCAAAGAGTTTATACACAAGCCCCCCCCAGCAAGACGGGGGTGATGCCGGAGCAAAATGACCGCCTTGTGGAGGGAAGCCTCGTTATTCGTTCTAGGTTATGAGTGCAGTTCCCCAGTCGCGTCAGGCGATATTGACCGCCTTATATCGGGATACCACCTTACGGGAGGACCCTTACTGTGTCATGAAAAACGAAAGTGCAAGCAACCCCATGAGCAATGAATGACGTGCATGACACAGCACAGGCATCCTATTAATATCTACAAGGCGCTTCGCTCCGCGGGCGGCCTACGCCGCCCGCTACGCTCGCTCAGGCAGGAAACAAGTATATCAAATTATGCGAAGCGAAAAGAGGTCCACGATTGAGTTTAGTTTTTTCAAGGATCGTAATTGCAAACCGGCGACTTGATAATGCCAAGAGTCCCGCCGCCATGCTTCAGGAAAAAACAGCTCCGACGTCAGCTTGGATGCCACATATACGCTTCGCGTCGCGGATGTCGTACGTACGTACATACACCCCAGGTAGGGTACTACTGTCTGTACTTATTTCCTTCTTTCGATATGCTCTATGTCTGTACTGTATGTACGAAGAAAGCGAAAGCACAGCACGGTACCGCAGCAAAAACAATAAAAATGAAACGGAAAACTCGGAAAGGGAAAAAATCCCCGTCCCCTCTCGTGTAATGTTTTTCTGCCTGATTGGAATACCTTACACCCGCAGCCCGGTCGAAAAGAAGAAGCTCCGCGGGCGGCCTACGCCGCCCGCTACGCTCGCTCAGGAAGAAAAAACGTAGATCAAATTATGCGAAGCGAACAGAGGTCCACGATTGAGTTTAGTGTTTTCAAGGATCGTAATTGCAAACCGGCGACTTGATAATGCCAAGAGTCCCGCCGCCATGCTTCAGGAAAAAACAGCTCCGACGTCAGCTTAGATGCCACATATACGCTTCGGGTCGCGGATGTCGTACGTACGTACATACACCCCAGGTAGGTACTACTGTCTGTGCTTATTTTCTTCTTTCGATATGCTCTATGTCTGTACTGTATGTACGAAGAAAGCGAAAGCACAGCACGGCATAGCAGCAAAAACAATGAAAATGAAACCGAAAACTCGGAAAGGAAAACAAATCCCCGTCCCCTCCCGTGTAATATGTTTCTGCCTGATTGAAACACCATACACCCAGGTCGAAAAGAAGAAAAGAAACAAATCGCACAGAAGAGCTTCTCTCTTAGCCCCGTCCGCCGCCCGCCCCTCTCGCGACCACCTCGCTACCGATTCGGTCCGGGTAAAGCTTTTATCACTCTCTGCCACAATCAGCCCCGTCGCCCCCCCCGCGTGAAGCCCGGTGCTCACCGTGGCCGTCGTTCGCCAGCTCGATAACGTTGGTGTTCAAACTGCACACCTCCCTCTTTCAACTTTAGCGTGGTCGCAAAAATAAGCACCGCTTGAATATTATCTTGCCATCCCGAACGACCTTTATAAACTCGTACCTACTCTATCAACAATCATAAATCGAAGCCAGACAAAGCCCGTTTATTCATCCCTCGTGTCTCGAGGCACACGCGACGCCTAGGCACGAACGCGGCGACCGCGCTCCTTGCAACCCCCCCTCTACCCGCCAGCACCCGCTGACACCCGCGACGGTGCCGGGTCCTCCCGCGATGCCGTGCTCGGAGAACACGCACGCACACGAAACGAAAGAAGAAAAAAGGAAGAAAGGACCGAGAAAACCAAGAACTGCTTGAAAGGCCCGGCAAGTAATGAAAGGAGGCGGTTTGGAAGTGGGAGCTCTGAAAGGCCAGGGATGCACCAACCGAGCACGCTCAGGGGTTGTGATCTAAGTATGTATTTCTATATCGAAAAATGGTGTGAAACACTATTAATGGTTGCGTTCCAGCGACGTTGGGTATTACCCACCTGCCGCAAAGAGAGTTGAGTTCGTTCGCACGGGATTGCGATCGTTTTTCCAGCGGCCGTACTCTCTTTTTTTTTTACGTCGGTAAAGAGGGTACCAAAGAGTCGGCCGTCGTACTTTTTCCGGGGAAGGCTCCCATCGACCAGACCTTTCCAGACAAACAAACGCCCTTTGTTCGTGTTCGGTATTGTCAATAAACCTTTCCTCCGTTCTGGAGAAGAAATCGAAGGCTGAAAAAATCGCACCGCACGCACATCCATCCCTGGGCGAACAAACTCAAAACGTTCTTTGCGGCAATTCCTGAGTGGAGGATCAATCCCCTCCCCGTCAGTCAGTCGGGATTTTTTTTCGTTTTTTTTTGCCCAAAAGGTGCTACCTCTGGCCCTGTCGTCGTGGTACGCGTCGTGCGTGTGTGCGTGCACGCGTGCGTGCGTGCGTATGGCTTTTGCTCTATCTCTCTTATTTGTTTTTCTTGCTTGCTTTTCGTAGTTTTTTTTCTTTCTTATTTCGCACGGTCTATGCCCTCCCTCTGATTTTCTTATTTTTAATGTTCCGCCATGCCAGATATCTGCATACCAGGTATGAAATGATATCAATTCCTGGTATTTAATACCTGGTAGTATATACAGCAATACCTGGTACGTCTTCATTTTGTGTGTTCTTTTATTTTGAAAAAATGTTTTCTGTTTTTTCCGCCTTGTGTTGATTCTTCCGCCCTCTAGGGTGTGTGAACGTAGTCAACTTTTTTTATTTGTTTCTGTCTCCATTTTGTTTTCGCTTTAGTTTTCTCTCTTTTTTTTTTTTTCTTTTCCATTGTGGTTCCCAGGCCTGAATATGTTGCTGCTGCTGTGTCCGCTCCGGTTTCCGCCATGCAGGGAAGATTGCCGGGTCGAGGGCACTGATGCAGAGGGGCGGCTACAACCAGATGAAGTCCCACATGCGGTTAGGAAAGGGTCAAAGGGGTTGCAGCAGTCGGGCGGGTTGGGGGTTACGGCAGTTGTTAGCCTTCGCTCGTGTACTCGCACCACTGCAGTACCAGGTAATAAATATATACTATTAATAGTATAACATTAAGTACGTATCTGGTATACCAGGGGTACCAATTTGCTGTCGAGTATTTTGTTGTCTGTCGTTCATCGTTGGCCTATGTACGAGAGCGGTCGCTGCTGCTGCTGCTGCTGCTGCTGCTGGTGCTGCTGCTGCTGCTGCTGCTGCTGGTGCTGCTACTGCTGCTGGTGCTACTGCTGCTGGTGCTACTGCTGCTGTTGTTGTTGTTGTTGCTGCTGCTGCTGCTTTTGCTGTTGCTGCTGTTGCTGTTGCTGTTGCTGCTGCTGCTGCTGCCGCCGCTGCTCCTGCTGCGACTGCTGCGACTGCTGTGACTGCTACTGCTGCTGCTGCCGCTGTTGTTGCTGCTGATGCCGATGCTGCTTCTAAGATTCTGCTCCGGCTTCTCTCCCCAACTAAGTTGTGTATTTGATCGGCGCGTACCGACCGCAAGCGTCGGCTGGTGTGTTGCGCAGCGCCGGTTGTATGTTAAGTGTATCCCGGCCAAAACATGCCTCGGTGTGCGTGGTAAGGGGATCGGGGTCGCTGAAGCCGGAAGGGAGGGACCGCCGAGGCGGGGCGCGGGGGCGGGCGCTGAATATATACCGTTTTTTTATATGGCTATTTTTGCATTTTGTCGTATTTTTTGTTGTTCGGACGATGTGATCACCCTTCTCCGCGTCAGAAGTTGATCACCTCGTTTTGGAAAGAAGCGTTTACACTGGTGTTGGTTGGGTCTGGTCGTTCGCTTGTTCGCTTGTTCGCTCGCTCGCTCGTTCGCTCGTTCGCTCTCTCGTTCGCTCGATCGATCAACCGATTGGTCGAGTTAAGCGGTCGGTTTTGGTTCCGTTCGCTATCTCTGTTGAACCACCACGACAACGTGAACCTGAATTAGGTACAACCTGGAGAGGGTAGTCTACGGACGGATGGAGAACCTGGGCAGAGAGAACGGGACCAAGTACGCGATCTACGCCAAGCAGAAGGAGCAGGAGAAGGTAGGATGTAGGGGCAGGGGGTACTCGTTTCAGGTGGGGGGGGGGCTGTAGAGGAGAAGGGGGGGGAGGAGAGGGGAGGGGGGAGGAGGGGGGGGGGGGGCTGTGTAGATGGAACGGGGGGGGGCGGGGGTGTACTCATGTCATGTATGGCCGAGGGGGGGGGGTGTACTCGATAGGGGAGATGTACTCAATCTCATACATGGCCGTTGTCGTATGACCATAGACCCTCGCATCCCTACAATGCCGGGACGGAACATGTCGGGGTTTCATCGACCCGGCAGACATTGCTGCACCAAGCGCGAAGCGCCGTCAGGTGTCCGTTGAGTCGCATGAAGGGTGGCATCCCACTTAGAATCGCTCGCGAGGCGGACTTGCATGTGGATGGTGGCTTCAATGAGTTAATTTAATTTCCGGTGTAGCTACTTCCAGACACAGCAATGGGAGACTATGTAACTGCCTCGTGGGTGCCTTACCATAAACACTACGTAATGCGATCATTCCCACTTGTGCGGAGTAAATGTTGTTCACGTTGCACAGACCATCTAGCTCGACAACCAGCTGTGACCGACCGCCAAAGAAAAAAAAGAAGACTAAAACGGTACGCTGGTTGTCTAGCTCACGTACAGTGAGCGGCATGTTTTACAGTGTCGTTGCCAACCGACGCCAACCCAACCTATATATCGTAGGGGGGGGAGGTACTCATTTGTTGCTTGCCTTAGGCATATGACCGTTGACCACGCATCCCTTTCGAGACGGAGCACCGTTCCTACTCATGACCGAGGGGGGTGGGGAGGACTGTGAGAGCTGTGGGAGAGGGGCGGAGGAAGGGGAAAGGGGTGGAGGGGGGCGTCCTGTGTATATATGCTTTCTGCCACTCTGGCCGTATATATAAGGTCCGTTCGGTATTTATATTGGTGTATAAACGCTCCTTATATTCCGGCCAGAACGGCACAAGAAAAAAAAAAAAAGACTCCCTCAGCTGTGACACCGACATTTTCTTGGAAGACTCATCTTTAGGCAAGCTGCGTGTGATAGTTGATAGTTCGATCGCGCAGTGCTACGGAATGTGTGCTGTGTGATAATGCTGTTATTTTACCGCTGTACATAGGGCCCCCCCGTGCGTATCGCCTACCAGGTATGTATATACCCCGTACATAGATACCTTGTAGTTCTGCTAGGGTTTCGGTTGTTGTTGTTGGTGTTGTTGTTGTTTTGTCTGATTTTACGTATTTTCTTGCGCTCCCCAGACCCAACGACCACGGACGATTACGGGGGATCACGTATTCCGTGGGACTATAGTAAATAGGACCAAGTATTGTCAGTAAAAAATAGGTAAGTATATAGGTTTTTGTGTTACCGTAGGTCCTATTTACTATGGTCCCCCGCAATAGCATTCAGAACCACATATGGGTTGTAAACGTAGGGGGATACATGTTTTTTTGGGTCCGTCGGGGGTTCTGATAACAACAATAGCCCCCCCCCCCGTATTAACAATAGTAGTAGATTGTGGCGATGAGGCAAGGTGACGCAACCACAACAACAGCAGCAGCCACTACAACAACTGCCGGGTTGATGTTCGGCTGCCGGGTTTTTTGTTGTTGTTGTGTTGTCGCGTCTCCTCAGCTTCAGAAAGACTCAGGCGTGGCGGGCGCTCACAAGCAAGGCATGGGCGGCGGCGGCGCGGGGAGCGGGGGCGCCGGACAGAAAAAGAACTCCATGTACCAGCTCGAAGCCCTGGCCGAGAGGATGGAAAAAGTGTGAGTTTTGAGACACGCGCGACTTTTTGTCTTTTTTTGGGGCGTATTTTTTGTTTTGTTTAGATTAATAGACTACCTGCCGTACGTCCATACCTGGTGCCTTTTTTTTGTTGTTGTAGAAGTAGAGTCTACAGTACCAGCACAGCACGAAAGCTCAACCCGTGTACCAGGTAGGGCTTATGAGGGGAGAAGTGTCGACTGGTATGACTCATGGCTTAACACAGCGTCGGCCAACACAAAGTCGGCAGCGCCATGCGTGGGCTGCTGGAGAAAGATATATACCTGGTACCTGGTAGGTATAATACATAAGTCCGAAGAGCAACGTAGGGGCTTGTGTATACGACACCCTCGCGGCATATATATATAAGTAGTGATCCTTGTACTTGTGCTGCTGCCACGCTCTTCCTTTTGCGGGAGGGGGGCATATGTAGTAAGATATACCTGCTATTAATAGTAACTAGGGAATAAAAGACCCTACCGCCCCCACGGCGGCAGGGCCACAATGACGACACTGGTCTGTTTCATGCAAGGAAAATCATCGAAACAAAATGTCGTAATCGATAGCGAAATGCAACAATGTTGGACAGGAATAAGAAACGGTCGATCTGTAGGTGCCAGCTGTAAAATCACACAGCTTTGAAAGTTGAGTATCGACCACTCAAACGGACGCGTATATACTCACGGCTGACGGAAGTGTTTTGCGACTACTTGAAACAAAATACTGAAAAAGCATCTTTGAAGCTACGACTGTACGAGTACGTATTCTGCTGTAGCTGCGGAGAGCTTGCATATGAATACATTTAATAAACAGATGCCCTGGCATGCCCCTGGCATGCCGCTACGCTCGGTCGCTTTTTATTGTCCAGGTTAATTTGCATGGGTGGGAGGTTATGAAGTTATACGCTAAGTGACATACAGGACGAGCAAGCGCGGTGGTCACATGTATATTTTCATCGTCCCCCCAGGGTACTTGCTTCGTTTTGATGGCACTCAGGATTCAGCAGTTGCACTACACGGGGGGTATCGTGAAATTTAGCAAGCTCACGCTCTCGCGCATCCAAGAAAAATGGAAGAAAACAGCAGTATTATGATAATACGTAGTGAAGTGGGGAAAACAAGTTTGGATACATAGCATGCTGCAGCATCGTGTGCTCCTTCGGACCCCACTTTAGCCCCTGCTCTGCTACCGCTGTACCACGCCGAAGAATACCACAAATATCCGGCGTACATGTTGAAAGTTGAAAGCAGCGCCCACACCGAACTCACCGAACACTCTCAACACAAAGCGCCTGTTAAACGTTGCCCCGGTCCGCGTTGCTACGCGCAAAGAGGGTATTCGTGTGACGGTACAAAAATGCGACGGGATTAAGAAAAATGCTAGAAGCGGCGGAACTAGCTTGTATCGGTTCGTCGTGTACGTTGTACCCTCATAGAAGTTTTCTTCGAAAGTCGAAAATATCTGAGCGACGGCTTCGCACGTGCTGGTACCATACAGCAGTCACTCGTGAGTTTTTCGGGCCCCGCATCGATTTGTATCTTCTCGTAGCTGCACACGCTACCCCTTTCAATGTGGGTCATGCAGCAGGCATACGGCGGGATACCGGCACGTACGGACGATATATACTGCTGTGACTTCGTACGTGTACGAGCATAAATATGTCGTTATAAGTCGTTGTCATGCAGTGTGTTTTCCTACGTACTTGGGACACGCGCGTGTGTGTATTACTATTGCGTTACATGGTTTCAGTATACGCGCCCTGAAGTATAATCCCCTGTCTGGTCTCGAGCAAGAATGGTGGGTTGCCGGATTTTTTTTTTTGTTACCTGAGTGTGTCGAAACGAACGCATTCAGTTAACCCAAAAAGTGCTATGCAACAGTCTTGGGATATCGCTTTCATTGTTAAGCGATGCGCGTCAGCGCAGAAACCTTTTGATGTGGATTTTGAAGCACGCAGTATATATATATATATATATATTTTTTATTTTTTTTTTCATCCCATTCATTATCTTCGCACATCTTCTTCTCTCTCTCCTTCCAACTCGTAACTCAGATCCGGGGTCACATAGCAGGCTCTTCTCCCCCCTTCCCGCTACGGTACGTGCCTTCATTTTTTATCGCGAGAAGAGTTCAGCCTTTTCTTCCCTCGTCGACTCGCATCGAATTGTGCCTACCCACGCTGCAAGGCGCTCTCAACAATTGAATCCCTTTTTTTTATTTTTGCAAATAAAGTCAAAGTCCGACCCTCCTGGGGCTCGAACCCAGGACTCAAACAAGTAGAATTCGAGGTTAACCACTTGAACCACCGGGGCGACCGGCATTATATAGCGCACAACAACGTACGGAGTGTATAATATTTTCATAGATGCCCACCACCATCACCACAACTAGGAGCAGCAACCACAACCACCAGCACCACCAGCGACAACCTTCTGCTGCTGCGTGTGCTCAGCAGGTGGTGGTGGTGGTGGTGGTGGCGTTGGTGCTTGACTCGAGGATGGTTGTTGGTCGGTGGTCTCTGATACCTTCTTAGTACCTGGTATGCTTGCTTTTCCCACGACGACCCCTGGTACCTGGTAAGAAGACCATTCGACAAGACCAAGCTTCGCGAACTCGGGACGGCTTTGAGCACGAGCAGAGGAGCATATATATGGCTATTTAGGGGCCTTCAGAGACCCCGTCCGTTTCGAGACCGGTGGTGTAATCGTGGCGCACGGTGATCAAAAGGCGACGTGCTTTTCATATGATACAAGCATCAGAGCGAGGCCGAACGACACAATCTCAGGGAAGTGTAACAGTAGCAACCGCACCGCTGCTGTAGAGTAGCCGCGAATCGCTGTGACCACGTCGAGGAGCACGGCGCAAGTACGAGTTGTACCACAAGTATTAATATGCCAATCTGCGACGTATGAAGAAGGTGCCGGACGTGCAGTGCGTTCTGCATGTAATCAGGGAGAACAAAATGCTCTTGCTTCTTTTTTTACAGTTGCATTTGCTCCGCTCTAAGTTGCCTATGATGAATTGGGCATCAAAGATCACTTGGCTAAAGTATTGTTTCTTGGGCGTCGTACGACCTACAGTATACCAGGTATATGATAACAGATTAATCTGAACCCACGGTAGACCCAAAAATCATGCATTCCCGTATGGTTGCCCGCCAAAGTCGGTTCTGATTACTATTAATGTGTTTACTGGTAACAGAAAGTTGTCAAGACCGAACTGGGTGCGCTGGACGAGGGGGGAGGGGGGGGGGGTGGTGGCTACATACATATGGGCCCCGAAGGGTTAATTACGGTAATGAGCGTTGAGTTCATTCGCACAGGGGTGCTGTTTCAGCTGTGTTTCACTGCCAACAAAACACAGAACAACAAAAAACGGGGACAGCCATAAGAGTCGAACGTTCTATTTTTCGGAAGGCTGGCTCTCTCTCGACCGGCATCTTTTTCCCGAAAACACTCTTTTGTGTGTTCGGTGTTGGCAACGGCCACCATCCTCCCGTTGTCGAAAAAATCGAGTGCCGAAAAAACGATCGCACGCGAAGAACATAACCCTGTTGCCAACTCATCGCTCTTCTTTTACGGTCACCGCTTTAGGACTCTACCACCATGAACGGGAAATTAAGCAGAGCTGTTCGCGGGTCAGGTCAATTCAAGCCTCGCGGGTCAGATCGGGTCGGGTCGGGTCTGGTGGGGTCAGGACGGGTCGGGTAGCGATGACCGGGCCCGATCCGTGAGAATTTGTGTGCTGTCTCGAGGACCAGACCCGACCCTACCCGACCCGCGAGATTTCGAAAATACTCGTGACCCGACCCACGAGTTGGGGTCATGACCCGGGAGGAGCCCTGAATTTAAGATCCGTCTATTGTTCATATAAGAGTACAAATGGTGCTTATATTCCCGGTCAGAGGGGCTCTCCCGTTTCCGGGACACACATCACTCGGGATTAGAGTTAGATTTAGATTTAGACGTGCGTTTCTGCGAAGTGCGCTATGGTTCCTTTCCCCTCTCGGCCACCTCTGGTGCAGCGAGCGAAACATGGCACCCGGTTATCAGAGAAGTTTGGGACCATCCCCGAATCCCTCTCAATTGAATAGTCCTCTGCGATACCCCCGCACGACGTCTGAGCAAGCCACCGATACGTATGATAGGGAAACCACGAGCCAGCCGCCACCGCCGCGTTTCTCTGCGGCAGCTTTCGTCGCGAGTTGTGCATGCTGCCAGCTTCTTAGCTGTGCTTTCACGAGCACTAAATTGGTTATTATGACGAGATGCATGATGGGGGGGGGGACATCACTTGGGATCATAATTAGATGTGCGCCCACCCCTGTTACAACTGCGGTACTATTACGGGGGACCATAGTTAACAGGACCTATGGTATACATAAAAAACACTATATTTAACCATTTTTACTAACAATATTTGGTCCTATTAACAATGGTCCCCCGTAATAGAGGGTTCCTACAATAACGAGAGGTTATGTATAATGTGATGGCGTTTTTTTTTTGTGCGTGTTTGCTGTTGCTTTTTGGTTACAAAAACGAGAGGTTATGTATGTATAACGTGATGGCGTTTTTTTTTTTTCGTGCTTGCTTTTGCTTTTTTGTTTTGTGCTGTGTCCTCGTCGTGCTTGCTTTCCCTCCTGCTAATGAGCGTTTTCGGTTCGGCTGTATTTACGCGCAGGACGAAGCTGAACGAGATGCAGTCGAAGCAGGAGGGAACGCTGGACCGCTGCCAGTACCTGTCCAGGATACCGGGAAGGTGAAAAAAAGGCCGTGAGGCATGAAACCAGTACGATGTATATACGTAGACGAACAAAATGTACTTATTAATAGTATAATGTCTTTGTTTTTCCCCCCACGATATTATTTTTAGGCACTCGTATCATAACCTTGTGTGATGCAAAACGTGGTTGGTACAAGGTACAAACATTGATTGCTTGTGATTGTGCGTGTGCATCTTGCTGTGACTGTGCGCTTGCTTCTTGCTGCGCTTGATGGGTGTTTTCGGTTCTGATTTTGAATGTGAAGTTTTGGCTTTGATTACACGCCATGTATGATTATGATTTTGGTGTTGTTTTTTTCTTGCGCCTATGCCCATGCACGAAAGTACGTACGCATTTGGTAACATCATAGTTATACCTGGTATTATGTTGTCCTTGTCCTTGCTGTGCTTATGTTTCGCTACAGATTCACGATGCCGGTGGCGTCGCAGCTGATGGCGCTCGACGAGCTCGGCCGCGACGACCTCGAGCTGTTCCTGGCGCACATGGCCGAGGGCAGCCGCCCGAAGCTAGACCGCATGAAGGAGGTGGACAGCTTCCTCGAGGACAGGCGCGTCCGCTGCCATCAGGTGCGGTGTGTATTGGTTCACTCATGCGCTGACACGTGCTACGTACGGTAAGGTTGCGCTTGATGTTTTGTGAGGCTCCTCTGTACGGTCCCCCATCACTGATTTTTCGAGATGTAAAGTGAAGAGGTAAGCCCTCTCAGTGTTTCACTGTGCAGAACCCTACTACTACGGGGGACCATAGTAAATACTGTAGGACCTACGGTACACACAAAAACCTATATATTTCCCTATTTTTACTAACAATATTTGGTCCTATTCCCTGTGGTCCCCCGTAAATATTAAGGAAGTACGACTTGTAATCCCTGTAGGTTTGTCCCCACAATGGGGGTGTAGTCCGGAAGAGGTTTTTAACCCTTTTAGGACCGCAGCCCCGTTTCGGGGACAAACCGCTGAGAATATGAGTGGGTTGTCTGGTGTCTGGTAAGTATGACTTATCATTCCAAGTAAAACCCTTTTATTAATAGGGGACCGCAGTCCCGTTTTGGAGACAAACTTCTTGGAATTCTGAGCATAAGACTTGTTCCCAGTTGTTTCGTCCCCACAAAAATGGGGGCAGTTCTGGAGGGGTCTTAGCCGTTTTAGGGCCGCAGTCCCGTTTGGGGGACTAAGTACTTGGAATTTTGAGTGGTTTGTCCCCAAACCGGGACTGCAGTCTTGCAGAGGCTTAACCCGATGGGCATTCTCCTGCGGCTAAGGTAGGTGTACAACGAATTCCAACGATAGTGGGTAGGATGTATTCCAACGATATTGGGCAGTATAAAAACACACACAACAGTAGACCTACTGCAGTCTAACAGTAGACCTACTGAAGTCTAGGCCTCTCACTCGGCAGCGGGCAGTGCCGTGCTCGTGTTACCTCTGCTGTGCCCGGCACAGCTGTGCACGTCAAGCTAGAGGCACTCGAGGACGAACATCTCTCTCCTATTGTACCCTTTCCTCTGGTCGAAAATAGACGTCGGTTGAAACCATGACTATCAAAAAACGTTTTTCCGTCGGTCGTCATTAAAACTCACGCTTCGCTTTGCACTGTGAACTTCGAAATGTTATGCATTCCAACAATATTGGGTAGTGTTGTACTCCAACGGTACTGGGTAGTTCCAGGTAGGCGCAATTCGATGCGAGCCGGCAAGGGAAGACAGGGCCGAAGTCAATCTTCTCGCGATAAAAATGTGAGGCACGAAGAACCGGACGTAATGGGGGAGGAGGGAGAAGAGCCTATGCTTCGTGACCCCCCGGATCTGAGTCACGACCGTAACATCATATGTAAAGGAGAGAGAACAGGAAGGGGCGAAGATAGTAAATTGGATGGAAATAAAAGGAAAAAAAGAGGGAGGAGTTACCGTCGTCAGTCAGAAATATTTTGGCCAAAAAGTGCTACTCGTATATACCCCTGTCGTAACACGCCTCCTAGGGTAGTCGAGCTCCTCAGTTGAGGAGCCCCCCGTCAGTCAGATATATTTTAGCCTAAAAGTGCTACATATATACCCCTGTAGCAGCACGCCTCCTAGGGTAGTTTAAGTTCCTCACTTGAGCCCCGTCAGTCGGATTTATTCTAGCATAAAAAAGTGCTATGTACTATGGTAACAGACGCCTATATTTTGTTTTGAAAGAGTACTGGTTAGAGTTAGGACGTAGAATATGTATAATATCTACTTGGTACCACTCGGTCCCAAATATGAGGGCCGTTTTGTTTGAATATTGGTGTACAAACGATCCTTATATTCAGGGACATAGTGGTATAATATGATACCTAGCACCAGGTAATACGCTATTGCACCAGGTTTGCTTCGTGCCAATTTGTTCACGATACGAGTACACTACATACTATGATGCCATTTGATAGCATACGAATTGTGGTAGAAATTATGCACCTTGATGGCTGGACGCGACCCACATGCGCTGTATGTTACGGTATCAAATGAGCATGATATGGTGCGATACGACACGATATGATACCATCACCCTACCGTATGAACATGAATTCATATAATACCTGGTACCTGGTATGTATTATGATATGGTACGATATGGTATGATATGATAGTTTATGATATGATAGGGTGGTTCCTGATATTGCACGGCATACGAGTCACGTGTTTTTTTGCCATGGTACCCTTGCTGCAGCTTGTGGAGCTTCTGGATCGGATGCACACCCCAGACGAGCGTCTGCTGGTGGTCCTGACGTGCTGCGCGAGGCTGACGGACGCCGTAGAGGCGGAAGAGCAGGGGCTGTTTCACGACCTAGAGTGCTCTGTTGACGCGCTCAACCTCAAGAGGTGAGGCAAAGTCGAGACAAAAGTTTGGTCGTGGTGGTGGTGATGGTGGTGGTGGTGATGGTGGTGGTGATGATGGTGGTGATGGTGGTGGTGGTGGTGGTGGTGGTGGTGGTGGTGGTGGTGGTGGTGGTGGTGGTGATGGTGGTGGTGGTGGTGGTGGTGGTGGTGGTGGTGGTGGTGGTGGTGGTGGTGGTGGTGGTGGCGGTGGTGGTGGTTGTGGTGGTGGTGGTGGTGGTGGTGGTGGTGGTGGTGGCGGTGGTGGTGGTTGTGGTGGTGGTGGTGGTGGTGGTGGTGGTGGTGGTGGTGGTGTTGTGGTAGCCGTCGTTGTTGTCGTTGTCGTCGTGGTGTTGTTTTCACTGTACATCGTCGCCAGATTGTTTGAATCGTTCGTGGTCACAAGACGCGCTAAAACAAATCACGAACTACTATTACGGGAGACCATAGTAAATAGGGGACAAAATATTGTTGGTAAAAATAGAGAAATATATCGGTTTTTGTGTGTACCGTAGGTCCTGTTTAGTATGGTCCCTCGTAATGGAATAGTGTACACGGAAAATTGGCCGGAAACGAGTTGAGCGAAGTATGGGTGGCGGAAATCCTAACCCTGCAACCCCGACCGCCCGGGGATATTCTCGAAATGCGTGGGAAAGTTTTCGGAATTACTGAGAAGATTCTTGGAATAACTGGGAAAATTCTCGGAACAAAACTGGGAAACTTCTCGGGATGCCTGGGAAATTTCTCTCGAGATAGCTGCGAAATTTCTCGGATCGAAGATGAAATGAGGAGTTATCGTGAAACTATCAACCATTTTGTCCAACCTGGGCCAAGTCGTAACCACTACTACACTACATACCGCTTCGCAGAGAACACCGATGACGCGGATCATCATGTGGCGAACCAAAATGATGTCACGCGCTCACACTCGGTTGGCTTCCCTTCCGCGAAAGCTCACCTCTCTGCGCCTTGCACCCATCACAGACTGTCCCCAAAGAGAAAAGAACCGTCTATATACAGTACATATTCACATTCAAACGATGCTTATATTATTGAACAGGGTGGTTCTAGCCGGTAAGCATTCATGACATGTATTTCATCGCTGTCTGTTGTTGTCCTCTGTTTCAGGGCCAGGCTGGCGGTTGACGTCCTGGTCGCGGAAGCCCAAGCGGAGGACGCCTCTCGAGCTTCTAGGAAAGCCGCGCGCGAGGTGAGGATGAAAACGAAAACGATACCTGGTATTTTAATACACATACATAATATATATATATATATATATACCAGGTACCTGGTACCAGGTACCGGTAGACGTATATGTAGAGTTTTTCTTTTTTTACTTAAAAGTCTCCTCGGGACAAAATGCTGCCATATTTTTTTCGTTTCGGTTAGTTTAGGGGGGGGGGGGGGGGGGTTGTCATGATGTATTTGAATGTATCGAAAACTGTTCGCTGTTCAACGCAACGTATACTGCGGTATTCGCTGGTTAGGCTGTGTTTTTTCCCTCCGGGTTCCGGTCGCAGGCACCCCCCCTTGACCCCCCCCCCCCCCCCCCCCACTTTTTGAATAAGGTAGGAAATGAAGAGGACGTACGGGTAGGCATGCTCGGGTGCGAAGGACTGCGGGCGTGTGATGGCGACGTTTTTGTGTGTTGCGGCAAGCAATGGCGCGTCTTTGCGGGTGCGGCCGTTGCGAGACTTGAGATCGACGTGGCCCGTGCCTTGCCTTATCCTGTACGGCAGCAAGTTGCGTCCTGTTTTTGTTGAGGCGAAAACGAAAAAACTGGAACGCGGGTGTTTTATTGGTCGGTTGGTTCGGTTGGGTTGAGTTGATTGGTTGATTGATGGATTGGTTGTTGATGGTGACTGATGTCGATTGGTGGATTGACTGATTGATTGACCAACTTTTTGCTTGATTGTTCGATTGATTGCTCGATTGATTGCTCGATTTATTGGTTGGATCGTTGGTTCGTTGGCTGGTAGGTTGATAGATGGGCTGATTGGTTACCCTTCCTTTGTCGCATCGAGGTTGCTGCCGTTACCCTTTTGGTGCTCGTTTTGCTTTCGATCTAGACGCGGGCGTCGTCTTTCTCCTGCGGAGCCCTTCTTGCCAAAACAATAACGTTCCCCCTGTGCGTTTTTTTTTATTTAGTTCCGAAACTTGAAAAAATGTTTTTTTTTTATTTCTCGTTCATTGCGATCCCTCTCACGCCCCCCTGCTCCCCGATAGGTACACGCCGACGTCCAGCGTGCCCGCAAGGCGCTTGGTTTCCTTTCCAAGGCCGTCGAAAAAATCAGGCGAGCCAAGCCTGCGGTGCATATACAACTTCGTATGAATACACAGATTATTTGCCAGGTATTCGATACCACTCTGCTCGAAACGTAAGGACTGTTTGGGTACACTGCTGTTAATCAAACGGTCTTAGAATTAACAGACAGACTGGTTTTATCGTGTACCAGGTATGAATTGTTTGAGCCGTCACAATTCGCATATTGGACACCTCGTAGTATTTTACGTTTTTGCGACGCCGCGGGATAGGGTAGGAAAACCGGGCACACCCCTTGTTGCGTTGACGGCGCATTCGCTCCCGCTGCTGTTTTTTTTGTGTTTCGAGTTTTTTTTCCGTGTTTATTTTTTGGGTCTCGATTCCTGGGGGCATACGTACTGCTGCTGCTGCTGCTGCTGCTGCTGAACCTGTACATCTATTTACATTGATATGTTTTTCTCGTCCCGTGTTTGTGTGTGAAGCACAGGGGGTCACCGCACTGGACTCGTATTTTTTAATGCCCTGTGGCTGCTATACCTTTTACGGGGGACCATAGTTAATACCAGGTAGGACCTATGGTTTACATGAAAACCTATATATTTACCCATTTTTACTAACAATATTTGGTGCTATTAACTATGGTCCGCCGTAATAGGAGCATAGGAACAAACAACTATACCGGACTATTAATACCACTGTCCCAAACAGAAGGACCGTTTGCACACTAATATTCAATAAAAATAGTCTCTATATTCAGGTACAGAGTGATACTTTTATTACACTGGTACCTGGCACCTGATTGGACGACGGAAGAGGCATAACAAAATGTTTCACGGTTTATAAGTCGGACAGACCACGATATTACGATATGAACCCTTTCAACACTGCAGGCAGTCCCGTTTTCGGGACAAAATGCTATGAATCTGGGTGTTTGTCCCCCAAACGGGACCGCAGCCCTAGAAGGGTCGATCAAGTAGATAGTCTATATAGTATGCCCGAAGCTGACGTTTTGTGATGGGCTGTACGGGTTGTGCGTATTAATAGTACAGATCCACCCCCGGAAATACGTCCTGCAGAAGGTCATTCCCTCTACCGACCGGCCCATTTCCTTCCCTGTACCAACCGACCCGGCTCGCGTCCAACATTTTTCTCCAGTTTTTTGTATTTTTTTTCTTCGTCTTTTTATTTTGCTTGTACAGTAGTTGTGCCAAGATGTTTTTATTTTTTGTATGTTTTATATTTTTGGTGCGTGTGTTTTGTTTTACAGGTCCGGCACGATCAAGACGGAAATGTTCGAGGAGCTCAAGGAGCGGCTGGAGGCAGCGGCAGACGCGGCACACGAGGAGTACTGCGACGCGGTCAAGGTACCCCCCCCCCTCCCCGCCCTACCCCTACCTTATCCTACCCTACCCCACCCTACTCTATTCTACCTTACCCTAGTCTACCCTGCTTTACCTTTTACCCATACCTCGGTCTTGGTGCAAGCGGCAGGAGGAAGACGGTTTCTACGTATGCTGCTCTTGTTTGCCTGAGTGGCACATCGGTAGCGTTGCGGGAATAGCGGCATAAGCTCTGTGCCCTGCGCAAGAGCCATGCTAGTGGCAACCGACCGCCGGACCGATGTACCGACCAATATATCGACCGATGTACCGACTGATGTACGAGCGATGTGCCAACTACCAACTATAGTAATACAAGCGACCGATGTGCCGATTGATGTACCGACCGGTGTGTACCGATCGATGCGCCGACCCATATGCCGATTGATTTACCGACCGTTGTACCGACCGATGTACCGAGCGATATGCGGACAGATGTACCGATCGATGTGCCGGCTGATGCACCGACCGGTGTACCGACCGGTGTGCTGTCTGATGTACCGACCGCTGTATCGACCGATGTACTGACTGATGTACCGACCGATGTGCCGACGGATGTACCGACCATGTGCCGGTTGATGTCCCGACCGATGTACCGACCGTCATCACAGAGTGCCAAGCCGGCGAACGAGTACGCCGAGGAAGCGGTGTCCCAGATGGAGCTGGCCGAGAGACTGTACGAGGGCCTCGACGAGCTCGGCACGGGCGTCAGGGACAGGTGCGCCTGGCCCGTTCTGTCGTTCCATGTGTCATTTCTGTGTGTCGCTTTTGTGAGTTCCTTCTGTGCGTTACTTCTGTGTGTCCCTTCTGTGTGTGTTGATCGCACGCAAAACACACGTGTTTGCGAAACGCACGCGTGGTCGAACTACGAACCGTTATCTTTTATGTCTCTCTCTACATCGACCCCCACCCACCGCCACCCTCACCCCCCCCCATCGCCACCCCCTGTTGTTTTTTTTTTCTCTCTCTCCCTTTCTATATTTGTCTCGCTCCACACACGCACGCCTGCCCGCCCTGCCCGTTCTTGCTGTCTGTCTGTCTTTTATGCCTGCCTGTCTGTCTTTTATGTCTGCCTGTCTGTCTGGTTGTCTGGCTGTCTCTTTGTCTGTCTCTTGTCTGTCGTTCTACTTTTGATCGCCGCGTATGTGTGCAATTTTCTTGGTGGTTTGTTTGTTGACGGGTTGACGCGATGAATGGTTGGTTGGTTTGTTGTTGTTGTTGTTGCTGTTTTTTGTTTTGCTGTTGTCCGGATTGCAGGGTGAAGGTGGTCCACAGCAGCAGTAGCGAAGCGGGAATGGGCGCGCTTGAGCCGGCGGACACGGAGGAGACGCTTCTCGTCGCGGCTCTTGAGGTACCTTCGGTTGTAACTCGGTTGTAACTGCTGTTGTTGCTGTTGCTGCTGCTGCACGCGAAAAAAAAAAGGGGGGAGATTTTTTTTTTTTTCTGAAGCGATCACAATGGTGGGTCATTGTCGTGATGATAATTAATCGGCTTTCCCTTTTTCGTGCTCAACCACCGCGTCCGTTTTCGTAGTTGCTGTTGCTCGTTTGTTGTTGTTACTGCTGTCAGTTTTAGCGTTTGGTATTACGGGGGACCATAGTTAATAGGACCGAATGTTGTTGGTAAAAATGGTTAAATACATACCTGGTAGGTTTTAACGTACCATAGGTCCTATTAACTATGGCCCCCCGTATTAGTGTTGGTAGTGATCGTGACTGTGCTTTTTTTGCGGTCGGGTGCTGCTCTGCGAGCTTAATGCTCACATGTTCGCGCCTCTCCTCGCTGTTCCTTGCCTTGTCTTGCCTCTTTTGCCTTGCCTTTTGCCTCACCTTGCCTTGCCTCGCCCTGTCTTGCCTTGCCTCGCTTTGCCTCGTCTCGCCTTATTTTGCTGCGTGGTTCATCTTGTGCGTTTTTGCGCATTTTTGCGCGCGGTTGGGCATTTTTGTGCCGTCGTCCGCCGAGATAACAGGTGATGCTGACGATCGGGTCTAACGCCCACGAGCTGGCGGCGAGGGCGGCCGACAACGCCCGCTTTGACATGCAGACCGCCCTGGAAGAAGTAGCGAAGGCCGAGAAGATCATCCGGAGGTATTTTGTGTTTGTCGCTGCATGCATGCTTTTATGCCCCCCGCCCCGCCCGCCCCCCTCCCCTTCTCCGCGTTTCTCCCTCCCCTTTCCCCCCGCTCCTTCCCCCTCCTCTCCTTCTACCCCCTCCCCCCCCCCGCCCTCACACCCTTCTCCCTTCATGCGACTTGCCCAACACCTCACGGCGCTCCGCGCTTGGTGCACCAAATGTCTGCCCGGTCGGGGAAAACCCGACGTCCTCCGTTCCGGTATTGTAGAGATGCGAGGATATTTGGTAATAGGACTAGGGCCATGCATGACTTGAGTACCCCCCCCCCCCCCCCCTCCCCCCCCCGCCCACTGCCGCTCACTACGTGAGCTAGACAACCAGGGTACCGTTTTGTTTGTTTTTTTTGGCGGTCGTCCAAAGTTGGTTGTCGAGTTAGATAATTTGTGCGAGGTAAAAATAACCTTTACTCCGCACAAGTGGGAATGATCGTATCACGTAGCGTTCAAGGTAAGGCACCCAAGAGGCAGCTACATAGTACTCCCATTGCTGTCTATGAAAAGGCCTACACCGGATATTGAATTAACTCATTGAAGCTGTCATCCATATGCAAGTCCGCCTCACAAGCGGTTCTTAGTAGGATGCAGCTCACCTTTTATGCGACTCGCCAGACACCTCACGACGCTTCGCGCTTGGTGCAAGCAATGCCTGCCTGGTCGGTGAAAACCCGACATGCTCCGTCCCGGCATTATAGGGATTCCAGGGTTTATGGTCATACGACTACGGCCATGCATGATATCGAGCACATCTCTCCCATCGAGTACACCCCTCCCCACCGTTCTCCCTCTCCCTCCCCACAATAGTTTACTGTCGCTTCCATAATCAAACTATGCATGCGCCATACCGCGAATGGTGTGGTTTATCCTTTTTACTGAAAGCAATATAGCCTATAGCGGTGTTGGATGCGACCGCTATGTCTCTACGGTTTCTGTTTATTTGCTCTCTGGCGGTTTTTTATTGGGTGTACGGAAGTGTCCGCCGCGCTAAGCGAGAGTGATACCTGATATGCAAACAGGTACATTAATACCTGCAGTACTGTATTAATTCTGTATACCCGTAGATGCCCGTGTTTACAGAGTATAATACTTCGCACATCAATAGCCCATTCCGTTTTCGTCTCCCCGAATCCAGAAGATTACTATTACGGGAGACCATAGTTAATAGGACCAAATATTGTTAGCAAAAATGGTTAAATGTATAGGTTTTTATGTATACCATAGGTCCCATTAACTATGGTCCCCCGTAATAATTCCCTCCACACCACAAGGGGTTATAGTGTGGAAATTCTTAGCTTAAAATTAGTGTGGATGTTGAAAAAAATGTGTTTTTTCATGCGACTTGTTCTTTTTTCGCTTGCGCTGCCGCTCGTACAAATACCTGTATACCTATTACGGGGGACCATAGTTAATAGGACCTATGGTATGCTTAAAAACCTTTTTATTTAATCATTTTTACTAACAATATTTGGGTCCTATTAACTATGGTCCCCCGTAACAGTATGGTAACGAAGGTTGTCTTGGGGAGCGAAACTCGACGGAAATTTCCCTTGGGGAGCAAACTTGACGAAAAAATCGCGTTTGGGGATCATACCCTACGAAAGTGCCTTCAGGGAAATTTGACGAAGATTCGCTTCGGGCCCGAGACGTAACGAGATTACTGTCAGGGAACCAAACTTGAACGAATGTTAAGCTTGACGAAAGTCCCCTCAACGAACGAAACTTAGGCGAAAAGTCTGATTAGGCATCGAAGGTCAACGAAAAGTTCCCTTAAGGGACGCAAGGGCCATGTGCGCTTGCTGCTCCCTGCCCTGCACTGCTGTTTCATATGCTCTCCTCCCTTCTCTGCCCCCCCCCCCCCCCCCTCCTTCCCCTTCACCCCTTCCCCTCCTCCCTTGCGCCCGCCTCCTCTCTCTCCCGCCCCCTGCTGTTTTATTGTTGATTTTTTTTTTTTTCGCTTTTTGTTGTCGCTACAACTTTTTCCCGCGCTGGAATGGATCGGGTAAAAACGTGTATACCTGGCCGAATCGGATTTGACTTGGATCGGTCCAATTCGATTCGGTTGGGTGGGATTCGCTTCAAATTGGATTCGGTTCGGTTCAATTCGACTACCTGGCTGAATCGGATTTGATTTGATTTGATTCGATTCAATTCGATTCGATTCGGTTGGGTTGGATTGCGTTGGATTCGGTTCGATTTTGATGGTTTGGGGTCCGATCGGCTTTTCACGTGAATCGGTGGGGTGCAGGGTGGAGCTTGAGGAGCGGCGCGCAAGAAACGAGTGCGACGCCGCCGAGGGCAACGAAGAGCTCGTGAGTCACCGCCGTGGTAGAGGGCGCGGAATAAGTATAGGCTGGCCGTCGCTCGATAACAATCGTCCCGCTGAGCCTGGGTACTATCACGCAGGAGAGTCGCCGACCTACCGTGTATCAGACCCATATCAGACCTACTGCGCATCAGACTTATACCTAACCTGCATGAGGCCTATATTCTACACCTGTATCAGACCTTTTCAGGGCTAGACCTACTCATCTTTGTCTTTTTTCTCCTGAGCGGGCTCGGTTGGTGCATCCCTCATAGGTGTTGTTGTTGTTGTTGTTGTTGATGTTGTCGGTTGTTGTTGATGTTGTTGTTTTCGGTTGCTGTTGTTGTAGTTGTTGTAGTTATTGTTGTTCTCATATCAACTCATCGCCAATAATTTCGTCCGTGGTCACAGGTGTATATAGAGAGCGCTGGGGTGTATTCGTCGCCTTTTTTGCTTTTGTAGTTCAACGGTCGCATGGAAGTTTTGCACTCCATAACGGTCTTCTGAACAAGCCTTGAGCAAAATATGGTGGCTT
Organism: Nereocystis luetkeana; assembly: GCA_031213475.1. Classification (NCBI taxonomy): domain Eukaryota; class Phaeophyceae; order Laminariales; family Laminariaceae; genus Nereocystis; species Nereocystis luetkeana. The sequence continues at coordinate 1,317,626 of JARUPZ010000018.1, forward strand.
ACCGTCTTCCCCCCGCTCATATGCCTACGGCCATGCATGATATCGAGTACCCCCCTCCCTCGCCCCCCCCCCCCTGTACATGGAACATAGAGTACTTCGTACTGTTTAGGGTACATGCCTTGTTGTTTTTTGCGCAGCGGGTTCAACGTTTCTGCTGTACGTCGAGTTATATCGAATTTTGACAACTCGTGCTTTCGCAGGAGAAGCAGAAAACTGCATGTGTGTGTGTGTGTTTTTTTTTTGCCCGGGATTCGAATCCCGACCTTCCGTGATCTGGTATGTATTTGGTGTGTACAGACGTTCGCCCCCCAAAGTGTGTCCGTCCGTCGCGCGCGCCTATCGTATGATACTGTCTGGCATCGCGGCGCCGCTTTCTTAAAGTGTGTAGTTGAACCTTTTCTTGAGGGAAGCGTTTCGTTTCGTCTGTTGTCTCCTTGCCCCCTTTTTCTGGTCAGTTTTTTTCTTTTCCCGTTGTTTGGTTTATTTCCCGTCGGGATTTTGCCGTCGTCGATAATTTATCGTCGGTAAGTGCTGTCGGTATCACATGTCCAATCGCTCCATGTACAGGCTAGGAGTGTTTCCCTTCGTGTATTGCATTGTATAATGCCCGCCGACGTATCCGCTCCGCTCTCCGAAACTGAGTGTGTGCTTGTCGTGCCGTCGCTTCTTTTTTTGTTATTTTTTCTCTCTATTTGCTGTCGTTCTATTCTCTTTGTTTCCGTCGTTGTTTTGCCGTCGGAAATGTCGTCGATATACGACAACAACAACAACAACAACAACAACAACAACAACAACAACAACAACAACAACAAAAACTTCACAATGTACCTAAATTTATTCTAAAGGGGCTGGACATCGGCTGCGCGTTCGGCGAGTGGGCCGAGGACGCGAAGGTGTACGGACACGACAACCTGGAGGCGTTCAGGAAGGTCGGGAAGTACCGCCTCCACCTCGATAAAACGGGCAACAGGGGATCCGAGGTGTGCAAGAGAAAAAAAAGAAGCAATAAATTCTACTCGGTAACGAGCGTAACGCACGCGGACGAAACCTACCAGGGAAATTTTCGTAGACGAAGCGCACATACGAAGCGATGTTTTCTCATTGTCATGCATGGCCGTTGGGGGCGAGGGGAGGGGAGGGGAGGGTATACTACCTGCAAGTATATACCATGGTACGAGGTAACCAGTATGTATCGATGCAATGCGTTCCTGAATTTTGTTGCTGGCTGTGTTCATTCCTTTGATTTGTTATTTACAGGATGCCATACGTATTATACCTACCAGGTACATGTTAAGTTTAGTTTTTTTACCTCGTCTCGCCCCGCCCCGTCACCGCCGCCGCCGCCCGCTTCCCCGCGACTGTATCGTGTAAATGTTATTTTCTGAACGTCGGTGTGCACAGGACATGCTCATGATGGCGACGCTTTTGTCCAAGGTGCAGCTCCTCCGCGACCTGAAGTGCCTTCAGGCGGAGGCGAAGGCGGAGGAGGCGAAGAGGCAGGAAAGCCTGATGCAGAGTTCCAGCAAGGTAAGGGGAGTTAGGATGAGGAGGAGGTGGATGAAAAGGAGGGCGTCGCTTGCTTCCCCAGGGAGTTCAGTTCGTACGTCAGGCTTCGACCGGACGGTATGATGGCGTACCTCGAAGTGCTATGATGGCGTACCTCGAAGTGCTATGTTGGCGTACCTCGAAGTGCACCGGTATGTAACTACAGTAGCACTCTGTACGGAAATGTAAGGACCGTTTTGGGTATTTTTATGTGGGATGTAGGTGTCCAGATGGCCTCTACTTTTCGGACAGAGTGGTACGCAGACTTCGCTTTTGTGTTGAGTGGTTTACGTTCGGTTATTCCTTGGGCCTGGTCGATTGATGCCCTTAGGTAGACTTCGGTTATGCCTTGTGTAGACTTCGATGATTTTTCGGGGGGGGGGGCTGGGTCCGATTATGCCTTGGTCTGAGTTCGATATCTCGGGCTCAAGTTCGATTGTTATGTGTCGGACAGAGTTCGGTGGCTTTATGTATAATAGGCAGCGTTCGATGATGCCTTGGGCTGAGTTCGATGCCTTAGTAGGTGGCGGAAAAGCCTTGCCTTTTCACACAGGGCGACTGTAGGGTAGAGTTCGGTGTCTTAAGCAGAGCTCGATGCCTTGTGTGTGTAGGTTGAGTGAGATAGCTCAGGCAAAGCTCGATGCCTTAGATGGGTAGAGTGAGATAGCTTTAGGCAAAGGTCGATGCCTTAGATAATGGTATGCGATGCCTCGGGCAAAAATTAATACCTCGGGCAGGGTTTGAAAAGAGTTCCGTGCCCTCAGGCAGAGCTCGACACCGTGGGCAAACGCTCGATGCTTTAGGTAAACTTCTATGCCTTTATTGGCCAGGGTTCGATGCCCTGGGCAGAGTGGCCAAGCCCGATGCCTTCGGCCACACCTGGTAGCTCGGAAGCCTTAGGCAGAGTGCGATGCCTAACGCAGAGCTCAGTACCGTATGGAGGCAGACCTCAGTTGTTCAGGTTGGCTTGGTGGTGGTGAACGGTGGCGACGCTCGTTCGCATCACACTATCACACGTGAAAATCACTGAGTGTGGAGGAAAAAGGGAAGGGGAGGGGGGGGGGCGTTATGGAGGGAAAGGGATGTTGCGGAGGGGGTGCGGGGGTCGGGGGAGCGGCGACTGCAGACATGTTTTGATGTATACGGGGATTTTTGGCGAATCTACGATGTAGATGTTCTGCATTTCGTCGTGAGGGAAGGAGGGAGGGACGAGGGAGGGCAGGATAGTTGGGATGCGTGAGTGTCAGTGTTCGATTGCTGTTTACTTGTACCACACTTTATTACTTCGTACTACTTGCCTGGTCTTCTATGGTGCAAGTAGTTTTTCCTTCGTCTTGCGGCGGCCATTTTTTTTTTCACGTTTGTACCCGCTATGTGTAGACGCTATAGATAAAATGCCTGGTATGTGGATGTATATGGATTATACTGGTCATAGATACGGCGGTCAACTTAGCTATGGATATAAATCTGGATATAGATACCTCGTATAGATATGGGCCTGGATGCCGGTCAGAGTTTGGAGCGACGCCACAGACGAAGACGGGAATGGAAAGGCGGTATCCCGAACGAGAACCCGCAGCTGGCGCGGCGCTTGCGGTAGTATATTCCTCGATAGCACGAGAGAGGGCGGAGGGGAGAGAGAGGGGGAGAGCGAGAGAACAAGCGGGACGAGAGGAGAGAGACACAGAGACACAGGGAGACAAAGGGAAAGTTGCTGAGAGAGGAAGATATGAAGAAAGGAAGACATAGGCAAAGAGACAGAAAGACAGTTTGAAGCAGAGACACAAAGAGAGAGGCAGATTAGGACGGAGAGAGATCAAGCGCTAGAAAACGGGGAGGGAGAGAGAGAGAGAAAGAGAAAGCCGTAGTCGTAGTCGTAGTCGTATGGCCATAGAGAGAGAAGGGGCGGGGGGGGGGGGGGGGGGGGGGCGAGACGAACGCGCTTCGCTAATGCGTTGACACGTACCAGGCAACGAGCGAGGCAGCCGGCCTGACAGGCTCCGTGAGCAACGGGAGACTTTGTCGTGTAAAGAAGCGCGTCGTGGAGATGGAGTTTGGTGGCGGAGATGGAGGGGTGGGGTGGGTCAAGTGACAGAGAGGTGTCCGGATTGCATCTGTCAGTACTTGTTTTCATCTCATGAGATATCCCAATGGGTCGTCCCACTTATCCCATAGGATAAACCATTATCCCATGGGATACTCCATGAGATATTTCATGGGTTGTCCCACTTTCCCATGGGATACCCCATTTTTCCATGAGATATCCCGTGAGCTCCATGGGATTTTCCATGGGTTCTCCCACTGTCCCATGGGGTCTATCCCATTACCCAACGAGATGTTCCATGGGATATTCCATGGGTCGTCCCACTATTCGATGGGATATCCCATTGCCCGGTGGGATATTCTATGAGTTGTCGCACTACCCCCATGGGATATCTCATTATCCCATGATGTATCCCGTGTGATATGTGGGATCCCATGGGATGCCCCAAACGGCGTGGGCTGCTTTAGGAGACGGGGGCTTTTGGCCGGTCGCTGAGGTTGCTCAAGGGATGCTTCGCCTCTGTTTGCTCGCGAGAGACCTCGACATACGAGTTCCGTCGGCGAATGATATACCCCTCACCCCCGCCCCATGCTGGAGGCTTGGTTCTTTATGAGTTGTTGTTCCGGCGTGGGTGTGTGGGTAAGTGGGTAGATGTGTAGGTGAGTGGGTGAGTGGGTGGGTGGGTGGGTGTGGCGAGTCCCCCATACAGACGTAAAATCTGTATGCATTTTGGTGGCGGCGATGGGGAAAAGTCGAGACCCGCCTCTGAACGGTTGTCGCTAGGTGCATGTCGGCTATTTTTTTTTTTGTATTACTGCCGCCAGATTTCTTCTTTTTTTTTTCCCCCTACCCATGTTATTATATAGAAGTTAAAAAGAGACACCTCAGCTGTTCGATGAGTGATTTTTTTTTTGTCTCTATTTGTTTTGTTTTGGAGCGTCCGGGTATATGAATGGACAGTGCAGATGTAGCCCCGGACCCTAGTGCTGTTGTGCCGTCGATACCAGAGTCGGAGCGATGTCACGGATGAAGCGGCTGTTGGCGAAGCGATGTCACGGGTGAAGCGGCCTGTGAGCTGTTGTCACGAGGTGTAGACCTTTCGACGCAGCCGGTGAGTCTACGTCTGCTTCGCGGCATGGGTAAGGAACCAAAGCATTCACATCTCGGAAAAAGCAATGGATTTCCACTTCCCGATCTACAGGTAGGTACATTTTGCGGGGAAGATATATTCCTGATCTGTATGATCTGTGTGATCCGGCTCATGTTGCCGGGTGGTAGGCCGCACAAGCTGCATGATCTACAAAATAGGGCATGCTTGCTACGGTAGGTCGGATCTGGGTATGTACTACTACAGATCTGATTCACAACATATCGTGAAGGTAGGTTAGGATCTAGATGATCTATCTATATCTGTAGAGTATCTGCCTGAGATGTGAAAGCGTTGCTTCCGTGTTGATTTGTTACGTGTTGAGCGTTCGCGTGTGGGTTTGATCGCCCCAAGATTTTTTGTTACTCGTACGTCATTCCGGGTAATAGGTTTTATATTGGGCGGTGTGTTAGAGGCGAAGCGATGACACAGGTGGAGGTCGCCTCAGCAAGCAGTCAGTAAAAGTGGTTGCTGTGCGCAAGAAGTATTTTTTCGTCGATTCTTGACCTCCGCTTCAATGCGTGCGTGCGTGCGTGCGTGCGTGTGTGCTTGTCCTCGATGTAGGCGGTGAGCCCCCCTGCATCGTCGCGGGGACTCATGAAGGTTGCACCGACACTAGCACTCCTAGCGTGACACTATAACACGGGTGGTGATTTAGTAAAGGGATGGGGAGCCTTCCGAGAATATTCCGTGGTTTGCTCTAAGAGATAATGAGGGCGTGTTGGGTCGCACAGCTTCGTGTTGATTTTTTGTGCGTGTGGTGGTCGTTTGTGTGCGGGTTAATCGTCCCACTAGATCATACGGGTCTAGGTAGGTTGTGTTTATGGTATGTCTGTTTGCGTCGAAGCGATGGCATAGCGCAGGTGAAAGCCGCCTCCTCAGTGTGTGGTTGCTGTTTGCAGGGCTCCATCGATGCTGCCCCCCTCCTGGCATGGATGCGTGCGTTCTCGGTGCAGGCGGCGGGTCTGCATCGACGCGAGACAGAAATCGAAAGGTTATGCTTCGTGTTTTTTTTTTGTCTTGGTTCTTGTATGTTGGCTGCACGCGTCCGGGCGGGTGGGTCGCCCTATGATATTTGTTCTCGTCGTGTGTTTAGCTCTTCGATTGAGGATGCAAGAGGTCGGGCCGCCTCAACACACTTGACGTTGGGTGATGGAAGGCTGTGCCATTTTTGGCCCCGTAGCCAAGCTTGCTCGCGCTCGATGCTGGCGCTGAGTCTGCATCGTCGCGCAAAACACGAACCCACCCCCCCCCCCCCCCCCCCCGATTTTTGTTGTTGTTTAGAATTGTTTTTTGTACTTCTTAATTGTTTAGCTGTCGCGTGTAAATCCTCTATTTTGTACCTGTTGGGTCGAGAGAGGCGGTGGCACAGGTTGAGCCGCCCCCAGCACGGGTTGTGTCGCTGGGTGTGTGCAGCCCGTTTTGATTTTTGGGGCCGCGGGAGGCAGTGCGTACGTTCGGTGTACGCAGCGAGTCTGAACCGTAGGTAGTCACGTGGGCGGGTTGGGGTGGTCCAGTGTGGAACACTATATTTCGCGGCAGGCAGCAAGGGAGGGATGGGGACGGGGATGGCTAGAGTTTTGGGCTGCTGCTTTTGTCCTGTGGTTTGAAAATCGGGAGTGGGGCGAATGGAAACGATTCTGTGCTTGATAGATACCCTGGTAGGCGCAAGGGGCTCCTTTTTTCTGTTTATATTTGCTTGTATTTCACTACGAGTATGTGAAGTCCGATCCCTATGTCCTGTGCTAAATAATTTTGAAGTTCCCGTTATGGAAGCCCTACCCATCGGGGAGCCCCCGCCCCCCCCCCCCCCCCCCCCCCCCTCCCAGGGATGCGAGGGTCTATGGTCGTACGACCACGGCCATGCATGATATAAGTACACCCCCCTTTCCCGTTCCTAGCTTTGTGACAAGAAAGTATGTAACAGCATCGCATTGTATTCGGCCGAGTCGCCGGTTTCATTTGTTTTTATTGGCCCTGGTTTTGAGCTAAACCTGCGTTTTGCCGGTTCATTCGTTAACGACAAAGAAATACTGAGGGGGGATGGTGTGTGCCGCTTGAAATTTGTGTAAAAATTGTATACGCCGCTTGTCCCTTTTTTTGTTTTTTTGTGTGCGCCGCTTAAACATGTGTGTGTTTTTGTGTGCGCGGCTTGAAAAATGTATTTTCTTTTGGGCAGCCTCAATCCAGAATACCCTGGTGTGTCAGGCGCGAGCGGATTCGTGGGGGAGCGTGGGTGGTGGTGGGGGGTTGGGGGGGGTGTAGAACTGTCTCGAAACCGGGGGTGGCATGGTGTAGGTTTGGATTTGTTTTCGGCGGTAATCACCCCCGACGCGTCTGTGCCCGTGGCTCGCGCCCGCCGCGACTGATTCTCGCCTACCTGCTCTGGTCAAGCGAATGCCTGGCACGCGGTGCCCGTGAGGAGTAGGAGGGCGGGAGGAGGAGGAGGAGGAGGAGAAGGAAGAGGAGAATGACGTGGATAAATTCAAAGTCGTGGTCTGCTAAATCAACCGTGTTCGCGGTAGAGGGTAGAATTGATGGAAAGGACAAGAAGTGTGATGCTCAGATTACCGAACCCCCCCCCCCCCCCCCCCCCGCCCCCCCGCTCCTCTCCGAGTTTGTGGGGAACTCACGGATTGGACCCTATCGGAGAGAAACGAATTATTGATGAATGGGAACACTATTCTCCCACTAGCATCCACGATGCCAGGCCGTTTTTTTTAGATACCGGTAGTGATTTTTGTACTTGCTTGAGGAGGGAGCATGACGGTCCGAGGCGATTAGTTGTACGTCGTTAACGGCGTGTTGAGGGTCGGCGCGGGTGTTGGGTGAAGATATGAGTGCTCTTGTGGGGGGGGGGGGGAAGGGGCCGTGGTCGGGTCGGCACGCTGGTTGGTGCTTGCTTCGTTGCGCACATCCTATGTTTTGAGAAGATCGTTTATAGGGATGATATGGCTGGTGGCGATATCAAAGTATAACAACCGCGGTTCAGCCATTTTTTGTCGCTATGGCATGAATGTATTTATAGGAGGGGAGGTTTCGACTGGAAAAAAATGGCGTTGTTAGTGGTCGCCAAAACCAAATTTTGTGCTGAAAACGGCCGCATTGGTGTGTCACCGTACGCTTAGTGGAGAAAGAAGCCGAAGATGATGTGGAAATGCATACCATTGTAAAGGAGATGTGGCGGTAAAGGGGGGTCATCTGGTTTTGTCTGGGGTTCGGTGCGGTTACGTTTTGGCACCTCGTTTCTGCAGCCTTCCGGTCATGCCGGGAGCTAGGTTGGTGCCCCGTTGCCAACGTGTGTGTTGAGTGTATTGATAGTAAAACGCTTTGTGTCTTAGCGCTATGTATCTGGAGTGAGAACGATGAAGAGATACCAGGGTGAAGTGATAATTGTGTGTAAGTGAGTTGATAGGAAAACATTTTGTATAGCGCAATGTATCTGGAGTGATCATGAGATACCAGGGTGAAGGAACAATGTGATATGCCAGCTGTTAATGTTCAGTTTCCGTTGGGCTTCGCTGACGAACAATTGCGAGCGACACTGGCGCGGCGTTCACCTGGTGTACACGTTGGTAAAAATAACTACAGTAAATGAAATCGTGGGGGAAGTCATCCTGACGTATACACGAAGTCTGATCTTGAAAGATAATGGACATTTTTGGATGGCCTCAAAATGTTCAAAAGCACCATCTAGTTTCGATCAGATTCATACGGCTCTGTCCTGAAATGTAAGCACCGTTATACGTTCATGTCAAGCCCAAAAAGGCCCTTGTGTTTTTTGCCCGGAGTAGCGGTAAACAACAGGTAGACGTCTTGTGAGTAGTAGGTATTGCGGGAGGAGTCAAAGTCAAACTTGCAGGGCAGTCTACAGTAGTGCGTGCGTACGTACGTACGCACGTACGTACTGCTGAACGTTTGTTCTGGGGCGAGGGTTCTTGCCGACCAAAAGACTGACGTGTACACCCGGTGGCCGGTGGCGAGTCTTTTGAGCTCTGAAAGGGGTGGCAGAATGTCTCAGGTATCCGGCACACACGGTGTGAAACCGTAAGAGTGTACGCGTTCTGCTGGTACTATCGTGAGCGACATATCGCGCCCCTCCCTGATATTCAAAGATGCGAGAGTTCAGCCTGTTCGATCGACCCCCCCACAACACAGATCCTATAATTTCACCTACTCGATCGATCCCCCATATTACAGATGCCAGCATTTAACCTATTCCATCGACCCCCGAAATATTACAGACGCAAGCATTTCCAGGTATGTACCAGGTAAACATTATTGATCGATACACAACAAGAAGAAACTCTTGGTGATTCGCCGACTGGGCGGGAGCGGAAGCGTTCTTGTGTTTTTTTTTTTTTTTTTTTGGCCCGTGGATTTTTGTCGCAGAGTATTGAAGGGGCTGTAGAAAACTCCTTCTTGGCCGCGATCCTGAAGCAGTTTCCTCGTGAATATTTATTTCGGCGCGTGCCCCCCCCCTTGTCT